>BGNK01000793.1:57056-128697 GCA_003297005.1 Symbiodinium sp. clade A Y106 | reverse complement strand
GTAGAATACTAAGATACATGTTTTTCAAACCCAAGAATCGGAGAGGCATAGTCCTTGATCAAGGATAAAGCAGGCAGGAGGCCAAGCCAGACGACACCAACCGATAATACTTATGCTTGAATGCGCCAAAGAACACACCAAGTAACCGGCACACGCAAAGAGTTGCAAGGGGGCGAACCGTGCGGCCAGACGGCTCCCTCGCTCCGAGGTACGACAGAGGGCACACACAAGGCGACCCAAAGGCGCGCGCCATGTGCCGAGGGAACACTGTTCCAGCACCGAGGGCGAGCACGCCACCAATCAGGTACGGTAAATAAACATACACACTACCGCGGCAATGAACAGCACCGAGGCGCAGCCCTGGAACAAAGCCGATAACAAAGGCAGCAATCCAGCGAGCTGCTACTGCATGTGATGAGCGTGGAATACCTCAGGCCCATGATGGGTGCGTCGCCATCGTCGGATCAATTGCAACAACAGTTAAGCCAGAATACTAGAGGGCACTGTCGCCCTAGCACAAGGGAGNATACCTCAGGCCCATGATGGGTGCGTCGCCATCGTCGGATCAATTGCAACAACAGTTAAGCCAGAATACTAGAGGGCACTGTCGCCCTAGCACAAGGGAGGGGGGAAAAGGGGGTGCTCGTCGGGCAAGAGCCCTTAGTGCCGCCGCCCGGGGTCCACACCTTTCCACAAGAAACCCCCGCCCCAAAGAGAGTGCTAGGCCCGGGGGTGAAAATGAATAGGGTTTTGGGGCCCAATATACTATAAGGAACCCCCAAAATAGTATAGGTAATTATTAAGGCCTCTATATTATGGGTGTCCCGCAGTTTATGAGACCTCCGCTTCCGTGTTGGGCCTGAGGTCCAGTGGCTCTTTTTGCTGCAACCCGCTGCATTGTGTACGATATGGAACGGGTAAAACACCAAACCTTTAAAAAAGACCTCAACTCCTTAATAACGCAGAAAAGCCTACACGAACATAACTAACCTGAACATCTCGCAACAAACCCCGATCAAAACAGCACAAGAAGCTATGCGCGCAGCCTGGTCGACAGGCCGAAGCTTTGCCGCTTTCGACAGCCAGAGAAGTGGCGGGCCTTGGCAAGGACTTCGAGTGCATGTCGAGCTTTATCCGTACCTTGTGGTACGACCATTCCTGCTGCTTTTCCCCCTCCTTCTATTGCTACTGCTGCTACTGCTACTGCTACTGCCACCGCCACTGCCGCTGCCGCTGCCGCTGCCGCTGCCACTGCCACTGCCACTGCTGCTGCTGCTGCTACTGCTGCCTACTACTACTACTACTACTACTCCTAGTACTACTACTAGTACTAGTACTACTACTTGCCACCCCCGCTACCAACACCGCTCGTCAAACCAGGGCTCTGGAAGCTCGAGCTTGCAAGGTCGACAAAGAGCTTTTTGTAACGATCAGTGGTGGGACATAACGACAGTACTGCAAATACCGAGCAAAACGGATGTGATCTTAAGAGGGTTTGGAGCAAGCGTAATTGGTAGGGCGGGGTGCCTACTACACCCACCGCCACCACCACCACACTGCTACCACCGTTTCCACCACTGCTACTACTATTTCCACTACTACCACCGCCGCGACGACCACGAGTCCTGCTACTGCCACTGCCACACTCCACCTACACTCCTATACTGCTTTTCTGCTGCTACTGCTCCTGCTGCTCCCACTGCTGCCCCTGCTGCTACTACCACGACTACTACGACTGCTAGTCATGACCATACTACTACGACGAGGGCGGCGACGACGGCTAGTCCTAAAAATCATGACACCCATACCGCTACGGCCACTGCTGCTGCTACTCATACTCCTCCTCGTCCTGCTTCTAAGTTCGACGACCACTGCTCCTGCTGCTGCGCTATTGCAGCTTCTGAAATTTTGTCATTGTCAGCGTAAGGGTCCTTTATGTTCATCGCCCTTAGCTCGGTTCTTACAATATTTTGATGTAACGCGTGGCGCATAAGCGCTTGTACTTGTACTAGGGACCAAAGGCTGTGGCTGGAGTCAGCTGGATAGCTTCGCTATAACATTCGAACAGAGCGTTGTGAAGGACTCCGGCCGATAAGATGCAGGGCTGGTGATTGTTCAGGGATTAGGGTATTCAGTCAACATGTATTCCTCGCAACTTCGGCACAGGCAACATGGCATGCGAGAGAGATACTGGCCCAGGCTAGCGCATATTATATATATTTATATGTATTTGTTTATTCATTTGTTTATTTATTTGTTTATTTATTTGTTTGTTTATTTGTTTATATATTTGTTTAATTATTTGTTTAATTATTTGTTTATATATTTATATTTAGTATTTATGTATTTATTTATATGAGGAGGATCGTTTCAACCCTTCCCACGTGCAGATTTTTAGCCGATGCACCGAATCGTGGACATCGTTAAGAGGGCAGGTGCTGTAATTGGCGTGAAACTTGCTGAACGGGTCACCAACGAACATGGAACACGAGAGAAACTCCGTCCACCCCGGACCCCAAATGCCTGACCCTCGACCTCCTGTTCGGATCCTCCAATACAGAAAAACTGGAAAGCCCCTCTGAGCAGCCAAGTATAGAAACCTTCTTCCCAAGGTCGCGGGCTTGCGACTGCCAGGGAGGATCCAGCAGCGCGTTGGATGAAGTCCTTAGGGCGGGGACTGCGCAGACCCCGGCAGGCGATGGATTCGGGGCTTGGGGATAAGGGGTTTGGGATGCTGGGCTTTATGTCTTATGGGTTTTGGCTTTGAAGGGCCGATCGATCTGGTTTTCCTCTATGCTTTTCAGTGTACCTTAGCAAGAACCTACCCCTCAAGTAGGAGCCGAACTTGGAACGCATTTATTAGGCTTGGGGGGCCTATGCGTTTCGTGCTGTGTGTGTGTGTGTCGGTGCGTGCGTGGGTGTGTGTGTGTGCGCGCGCGGGTGTGGGTGTGTGTGGGTGTGTGTGTGTGTCGGTGCGTGCGTGGGTGTGTGTGTGTGTGCGCGCGCGGGTGTGGGTGTGTGTGTGTGTGTGTGCGTGTGTGCGTGTGTGCGTGCGCGTGATCCTCCTCGGTCACAGCAAATACCCATGATACTCGCAAGTTGTATTCAAGCCAGGAACGTCATCACCAGCATTGTCATCTACATCATCCTCAGCAGCAGCATCATCAGCATCGCAGTCGGCATCATGACACATGGCCTTGATCATCACCAGGCTCGTCATAATGAATCGCCGTCTTGATAAGGCCATGCTACCCCCAAAGCCAAGTCTTGTCAAGTTGTCCCACGTGTCCAACCCCTCAGTTCGTGTAAGTTCTCTAAGTTTAGAGTTCAGGGTGTTGCTTTCTTGTTACACTCCCACTTTTCTATCGTTACCCAAATCCCAACCCGTAAGGCCCATCATCATAATAAGGAGCCCCCAATATAGTATTGGTAATTATTTAGGCCCCTATAGTAAACCCTAAATCCGAATTAAACCCCAAACCCGAAACCCAAACCTGAAACTCCAAACCCTAAACCTTAAACCCTAAATCTGAACCGCAAGCCACCGCCCGGCTCAGAGGCAGGCAGCGCTCGTGCTGAAGCCAGCAGGGTCCTGTGGGCAGCTCATAGGACGTCGGGATCTTAGTTTAATATAGGGGCCTGTGGGGGCTTTATTAATTAGACTAGGGTTTTGGTGCCCACTATACTATAATTCTAATCAGGAACCCCCTAAATAGTAAAGGTAATTAGTGAATTAAGGCCCCTATAGTACAAAGTGGGAGTGCGGGGTTCAGGACTTTGGAGTTCACGGGTCTAGGATTGTAGGGCTTATGGGATCTTGGATGCTGGTCTCAGATTCTATCGCGCACTTAGTCGAAGAATTCTCGCTCGCAGTGTTATCTCAAATTACGCAGTCTTTTCCTGCTTTAAATTCTTCATGTCAGAGTTCAGCTAAACTACACAGCTCGGTAGGCGACGGAGGCGCCTGTATCTCGACTTCGACTTCAGACTAGGTCACATAAACACTGCTTCAATAAGTCAAGCTACGTTGCAGACTGACACCATGGCGTTAATTTTACATCAACTTACATGATGTTTGCATAGGATCTGCTGGATTCAATTAAGTCCCTGAACCCTAAACCTTATACACCTAAACCTTCCACACCTGAACCTCTATATCCTCAGCCCGAACTACACCCCGTAACTACTCCGCCTGCGGCCTGGTAGGCTTTTGGACTTAGGACTTTCAAGCAGCGCCTGAGCATGGGTATGGGCCAGCATGGCTGCTTGGCTAATATAGGGGCCTTAATAGTTAGAATAGGGTTTCGGGGTATATTTTACTATAATCATAAGGTCCCCATAGTAATGTCCGGACAGACAGGCGCTTGGCCGGCTAATTTAGGGGCCTTAACAATTAGAATGGGGTTTTGGGCCATTATACTATAATTATAATAAGGAACCCCCACAACAGTATTGGTAATTATTGGGGCCCCCATATTACATGGTCGAACAGCAAAACCTGTCTCTGTGCCGCAGGGTTGGTTTCACTCTCCACCCTGTATCCTACATGAAATCTCGCGTTGAGTCATAAGCCATGCTTTGTGGCTGAACCAAGGACAGCAAGCGTCGGACAGCGACTTTCAACAATGAAGAAAAGCTCAAAAATTCCACAGCACAACCAGTTTTCAGGGCTTAGGCTTAGGATGGTCAGGGTTTAGGGTCTTGGGTTTTAGGGTTTAAATTCAGCATGCCAAAGAGCCGCATTTTCCAGTCACTTGGTTGCAACCTCTCAAATTCGGATGGCACAGCCAGAGATGCTGAATGCTTTAGACAGCACAAACTGACCCAGGTTCTGATACAACATTCATGTAACACTCTCGTATCAGCGAGGACTAGTTCGTGCTAACAAAAAAGTTTTGTGCCACCTACACTGCACCCAATGCTCAGCATTAGGGAACGACAAAAAACTTGCGCGATTGCTGTCGCGTGTGTCATTAACTGCATATGTGCCGGATGTGGTCCGGACTTGCCACTCCACACTGCTGGCCATTCACAGACTCGAATGGCTGTACTTGCACCACTGCTGCACAGAGACTGCTGACTACATTTTCAGAGACAGTAAGTATTGGTGCTGCCGCAGTGCTTAGCGGCTTGTCTTGGTCATTCACCTTCCTAAGTCTACGGCCTACGTAACTGACAAGGGCATCTGGCAGGCCGAAGTTGGGCCGAGCCGATCTGCCAGAGATCCCGCACTCTGGCAGTCGCCCGGTGAAAACACCACGGTCACATTGTCTAATTCCTGCTGAACTGTGTGTTGTATCCTGCATTCTCGTGTACCGTGATGTCCGCATTCTCACGACCAACAGAGGATTCAGTTCAGTCTGCCGGCCTGCCTCTGTCTAGACATCATCGAATTGATGGCTGAAGCACATTGGTCTCGATGCTCCCAGCATGTTGATCATTACGAAATCAAATCAGAGCATGTTCAGTCGTGGGAAAGCTAGCACACCTGCGCGAAAGCATGCGTGGGTTCTGGGTCGCAGACGAGACGACGAGCATTGCGCATACCCAAGACTTCACTATGTTGAGTACACTGCGTCCAACCACGCGGGATCCGGGAAGGTTCTCCAAAAAAGGCGGCTCGATGAAGTTTGTGCTCCGGAATGTTTTCATTCTTCAAGACTAGACTTAGGCTTGGCATTTCGCACGGCCGACGCTCAGGTCCGGACATTCTGACTCACGAGGGAGTGGATATCTGAATTAACACCCTAAGCCTCCCCCCCTGAACTGGCAAAGCCCTGAACGATTCGGGGCGGCCCTGAGCACCCAACTGCCTCGGCGCCAGGAACGAAAGAAGGCCTGCATGTGGTTCTCTCTAAACTAGAGGGTTATACGGTTCTGGGCTTTATTTTTTCAGTAATATGACTTAGGGTTTAAGCTTTTGGATTCTCGGGGCCAGGGTTCTCGGGAAACCCCGAAGAACCAAGTTTTCGCAACCAGAGCTGACTAAAAACCTCACGCCGGTAAAGGCTTCTTGGGCTACAGGTCAAACTTGGAGGATCTCTAGCATTCTACGGTCATGAGTCTCCTGATTTTGTGTTGCTATATACCTATATACATATATATATATATAACTATATAAACTACTTGCATTACCCATTCAGACCAACTGCTTTAAAGCTAAAAAGCCTGCTATCACATTTCTCTTGACCCTGCTTCTTTGGAACCCCCGTATCCTTCAAGCACAGCCACGAATCCAAAACCCCGAATCTAAAACCCTGCACCCAAAACTCTTCAAACCCTAAACCCCAAACCGCAGACCCGAAGTCGCCAAGTCCTACCTGCCACCGAGAAGACCTACATTTTGCTGTACATGTTCAGGCTTCCTTGTCATTGTGGAGCCGCTAAAACAAGATCTTACAAGTAAACCCTGAACTCTAAAACCCTACATCCCTCAGCTCGAAAACCGGAACCCCAAAGCATGGGTCTGAATGGGCCGCTGGCGCATCGGCTCTCAGCTGAGGAAGTGCAGACGGCTTGCTTGGCGCCTGGTCCACTTCTTGAGGGGAGGGTCTTAGGGTGTAGGATATCAGGTTTCGGGGGCGCTGGGAACTTCTGTGAAGCCCTTCTGAATGCCCCCAAACTGACGGTTCAATTCCCGAAATACCGCTAAAGTCAATGTCTGAATTGCTCACGCTCTGTTCGGTATTCTTCTTTGAGCGACGGTCAGGTTCCCCAGCAGCGGAGGTGGAGGTGTTGGTATTCGTGGGAGAAGGTAGTCCTCGTCGTCGCCGACGTGGTTGTGGTTCGCCGTCGTCGTCCTCCCCCTCCTCGTCGTAGTCTTAGATGTGTTGTCGCGGTTGTGATGGTGGCGATGATGGTTGCAGCCGTCGTCGTCCTCGCCGTCGCCGTCGTCGCGGTAGCAGTCGTCGTCGTCGTCGCAGTAGTCGTGGACGCAGTTGTCGTGATCCTGGTCGTGGTAGCCGTAATAGTCGTAGCAGTCTGTCGTAGTCGTGGTCGTCGTAGTTCCAGTTGCCGTAATCGTCGTAATCGTAGTAGTCCCAGCAGCAGCAGCAGCCGCAGCAGCAGATGCAGCAGCTGTTGGAGCTGTTGAGGCATCCTCTCTTGTCGGCGACTCTCCTTCAACTTAGCGAGGGGTAGGGGTCTCTTCACCGGCTGCGTGCCTCCGCCAAGTGCGCAGCAATGTTTAACCTGCCCAGGAAGAGTCTGCTTCAAGATAGGCATGTAGATAACTTCCTTTGGCGTCCTAATTGGGCGGAGCGAATCAAAGCTGGCAATCAGCAAGAAACCTCTGAGCCCTTCAGTCTCGAAACTGACCCAAAAAAGGCCCTACCACCAAACCGGAGGACCGGCAAAGTCCGAGTCGAGGCTTGGGGCTTCGGAGCTGAGCATCCACCCAATCACTGGCCGGAAACAGACAGAGATGCAACACCCAGGCACAAACCCTAGACTACAAAATCACAGTCCCACGATACACTTACTAAATGAGGCAAGATGAGGACATGACAGGAAATCGGAACCAAGGGCCGAACACGTCGACAAAAGCCACTGGATGGAGGGGCCTTGGGTATTAAAGGGGCCTGAATAATTGCGACCGACCTTGGAGGAACTATACAGAAAATAATAAGAGGCCATGAGGAAGTTCTTCATCTCACTAAACCAACGGTACCAAGTCCAACATGCCTCATTAAAATTCTCTGACACCCAAAAGCCCTAGACGAATTCCAGTCACAACCTTATACTGCCTTCTACCCTACACCCAAAAAAGTAAACCCTGATCACCTTGATATTGACCAGCAAGCACGACTGACAATCATCGTAGAGCAGCGACTTTTGTTGAAGCACAGCCTAAACTGTCAAAGCTCGAAACCCAAACGTAAATCTTACTTGACACGCTGGCACTTGAATTCTAAACAATCCAACCGAACCCGAAACTGGAGAAGACCCTGCCCAATCCTCTTAGTTACCTTACTGATGCCCCTACCGAACCTCCAGCAACCTGGCGTCACCCTAATCCCCAAACCCTACACGCGAAACTCTACGCCCACACCTTAAACCCAAAACCCTCGACCACAAACTTTACCCCTATAGCAACCCTTGTAAACATGCTTCTCTTCTAGAACTCAGAAGGCCCCAACCTTGACGGAGCTCTCTTCCGAGGCTCCAGTGGCGGCGGGGTCTGCACCGAAGTCAATGCACCTTTGAAGGACCAAGCAAGGATGGACCCCTGAACCCAGACCCGTAAACCCGTTTATCCCAAAGCCTTCAACGCTTATACCGATACCCTTATACCTTTGTTGTCGGAATAATGTTTTTATGCGCTTTTCGAGCTTGGCTCGTGCTCTTGGGGCTTGGTGCGGGCTTTGAAGGTTTAGGATCGCTAGTGGATCGAATGCATTAAGTCAGGCTTTTGTGGGCTTGTGTTGAGCTATGGTGTTTTGTTTGTGATGGCTTGCGTTGGGCTATCGAGTCTAACTGGAGCTTTGGGCTTTCGGCGTTTTGAAGATAGCTTTTGGGGTGGCCTTGGGTTTGTGCTAAGGTGATGTGGGGCTTTCGGCCTCACGGCCGCTGAGCAATGCAAGGTTTTAGCACTCGGGGCGTTCCAGGACGTTGGTGCTTTGGGTGCAGGGCATTTGGGATTAGTACATGTCTGTTGTCGCCCTTCTTCTTGTCACGACTTACGGCTTGGTGGGAGTTTTCGCTTGAGGGCGGTTCAGGGCTCTCGGTTGCTTTGAAGCTTTGACAGCGCCCCGCGGCTTTGGCTTGTTGGGCGGCTCTGCGTGGTTGAAGGTTCTGGCTTCGGGTATGGGACGGTTTACGAGTAAATTGTCCAGATCTCCAGGGATGGTGGGATTAGTGCCAGCATGTCGGGATTTGGGGGTTCAACGTGTCGGGTCATGGGGGGGGGGGTACTCGAATTTTGGCAGGCAACAGCCGAAGCATGAATAAGCAAACAAACACACGCAAGAGTCAAGAGACGGTACTGCAAAGCACACGCTAGAGCGGTTTACGTATGTCTGACAAGCGTGAATGGCCCCGAACTGGCAAGAGGGTCAATGAAAAACACGCATTCGATGGTAGAGACCACTAACCAGATAAAAACTTGCTGACAGCATTAACCACAGCCGTGAACATACGGACACAAACGGCTGTGATGGCATCAGTGCAGTACAGTCATCCTCATCATCGCCCTCCTCCCAATTGATGAAGAATGTCAGCAGGCCACCTACTCAGCTACAAAGACTTCATTGGCATCATCATCATCATCACATCATCGGTGTCATCAACATCACCAGCATCATCGTCGTGGGTATCACGATGATAGGAAGACTGGCTGCGACAATTCTCAAAACCTTCGCATACATGCGAGAGGAATCAAGCAAGACTGCTCTTGTGTGGAGTTGCGGGGAATGAAGTACGGGCTGAGGACGTCGGGCTGACCTCTTAGGGCGCGGGACCCTCATCACCGTAATCCCAGAAAGAAACCCGCAAACCACAAATACAAATTCCATGACTTGCTCTAATGTACCCCTCACCCCTGAATCCCCCAAAGCCCTATACACCCCAACCCCAGAAAATTAAGAAACCTCCGGGAAAAAAAAAACTTAGTTCTGGAAGAGGTTTCTGTCCTTAGTTTCTGGGGTCCCTAAATCCCTAAACCCTAAACACCTAAACCCCTAGCTCCTCCACCTGAGGGCTTCCTGGGGCAGGGAAGCCAAGCGCAAGGCTGGCCAAAGATAGGATGGTGGGGCCTGGGCCATCAAAGCCCATGTAAATCGAGATGTTCGTGTTACTAAGACAAGGGTTACTACAGGGGTACTAGGGTTGCAAGTAGGAAGTTTTAGGGTTTCGGGTTCGGGCTGTCGAGTGATCAACTGAAAATTGCTTCGCGTTTAGGAGAAATGAGGTTTACAGTGGGCTGTAGGGTCTAGGTGCATGGGGTTGAGGGTGTCGAGCTGTGATGGGGTGAACGGTTGGGAAAGATCTTGCACGGACTTGACATTCACGGTTTCGCTTTCAGGGATCCATGGCGGATTGTGTTTAGGTCAATGCCATCCTCCTTCCTCTGGTGCCAAAGCAGAACTTTAAATGGGATACGGACAGCATGCACATTAACGACGCCATAACTATCTGTGACCTGTATTCTACACGCACTATGATGACATCATAGCGCGACACGAAGCTAAAGCTGGACAAAAGAAGGCCAACCTGAACAATTCAAGAACTCCATACGGCCCGTGTCATTCTCGCCCTCGAATGGGAAATTGAGAGTTAAACCGCGGCAACTGTTGAAACCGGGCTCTCGGCTTTTGGACTCACGGTCGACTTTCCCTGCCAGCCAGTCTGTAGGCTGCTTGTGCGTAGCTGGTCGTGGTATATTTCTACTGAGAGTCATGTTACCACCATCATTCGCGGTGACCCGAAAAGCGGGGGCGGGTCGTCGTAATAATCATCATCGTCACCAAGACATATTCATCATCATCTTCATCTTCATCTTCATCACCGGCATCCGAGTCATCAGCACCACGACTTTCAAAGCTATTGTCACAACCAACATCAATACCAGCATCATCATCATCAGCAGCAGCAGCAACGATGCCATCACCCGGCATCACCAAAATCTTCATCTTGTTCCAAAGAAAGAAAGCAAGCAATTCTATTTCAAGCGCCCGCACGCACTTCGAGTGTTAACCGCAAAGCTCGCTACCCCCCGTGCCCTCTCCACAAGGTGTTCCGCCTGGCCGCTGTCTAGGCGGAGTTCGAGGACCTTCACACATGAGAACTTCTCTGCTCCATAAGTGCGCAACAAGACACAGTGCTCTTAGCCCATGTATTGGGACTGGGGCGTCGTGTGCATCACGGGCATGCCGCAGATCCGGGCACCATTTGTTAATCTGTGCAACCGGACTATTCACGTGCAAAAACCGAGGACGACTGCAGCCGTAGCCAACCTTCGGCAGTGTCAGCCGGCGCCAGTGGAAAGCTTCCTGGAAACAGGACAGCTTGTAAGTGGCGACCACGACCTGGGGAGGGATACAAGCCTGCAGCTGCAACGGGCAAAACAGCGGCGGCTGCAGCCCCCGCTGAAGCCCCTGCCCGCCCCCCACTTCCAGAAGAGGGGGGCACGTCTCTGTGGGTTTTACCTCGCGGGCAGAACCCGAAGCCTGAAGCCTCCCCCGCCCCCCGNGCAGCCGCTGCTGAAGCCGCTGCCTGCCACTGACTTCGAGATGATGGGGGCCTGTCTCTGTGGTTTTCACCTCGCGGGCAGACCCCGAAGCCTGAAGCCTCCGCCGCAGCTCGAAAGCCTCAGCCCCGAACCTCCCGCGGCCAAACACGAGAGGCTCTCAATCGCACGACATTTTTTCAGCTCGGACAATAGAGCCTCAACTAAAGTTCCAGGGATTAGGGTGCTTTTTGGGAGGGGTTGAAGGGCTTAGAGGTTTAGGGCTAGGCCTTACAAAAACCTCTTATACAATAAGTAGAAGCTCCGAACACAAGATCACCGCACAATCCAGGCAAAATACGCCCGCACTTCGTCAGATGCCGAAACCCCTGCTAACCACGGGAGTACGAGACCACACCCACTTCGCGAATTCGAGCGACTTGAAAGCCAAATCGAGCACGTGAACGCCTCGAGAGCCGAGCAGGATTTCCACCCCCAAAATACGTTCGGCACTCTGGCAGGAGTGACATTCCACAAGTTGGGAACCACCAACATGCTAGATATTACAAAGACTTTACAGGCTGTGAGTGAGCAAAGAACCGTGATTGAGCGTGCCGAAGCAGGAGCTGCGGAACCGCTGAGCGCACCTGTCTGGCGCACCTACCACATCTTTATAGGCTCGAGCACAATCTTTAAAAACCGCATAGGCTTCCCCGACTGTTTGGGGGATAAGTGCCTTGTCAGTGCTCTTACTCCTCGCTATGCAGGATACCTGCGCGGCTGCGCAGACAGCGTTCATGACCGCTGCGCTGTCAGGACCTTCATGCATGCAGATCATGGAGCCCTGAACTCTCAACTTTGACAGGATCATAATCGGGCTTTCACGTTCTAGTACCAGCAAATCCAAGATTCATGGCCGAAGGGTGTTCGGTTGCATTTGTTGCGCAGATCTTAGGATCTGAGCCTGGGTTTACACTGCGGTGAACCCTGCACTCCCGAGCGCGGAAGATGGTCTCTAATCACAAACTTGAAGTCCGAAACCCCAACTGAAAAGTGCTCAAAGGCCTCTTATCCAAAACCGAAAGTCCTAAAGCCCCTAAACAGTTAAACCCTACAGCCCGACCCTAAGCCCCGAGAGCCGATAAGACCGCCTTGGAGCCACTCTACGAAACCCTAAACCCAATACCCTACTTACATGGGTAGTTCTCTAAATTAGGGTCCCTTTTTGGGCCCCCAATACAATACGGCACCCTTATAAAAAGGACCCCCCAAAGGGACCCTAAATTGGAGAACTACCCATGTGTAGAGCACTCCAACCGTCAGCCTCAAACTCCCATGCCTTGCGCTTTCAGCCCCTGTCCCTGAGAAACCCTAAACCCTAAACCCTAAACTGTAGAGGGCCCAGCCGACAGGTGATGCCACCGAGGACAGCAGCCTCAGGCCGGGAATTTAGTTTCAGCTAATATAGGAGCCTTAATAATTAGAATAGGGTTTTGGGGCCCATTATACAATATTTTTATAGTATGGAACCCCCAAAATAGTATAGGTAATTATTTAGGCCCCTGTATTTAATGACAAGGGTGATTAGTTGGATCGCAAATGCTTTCAAACGATTGAACCCAAATTCTACGTGTTAGCACGCCTGTAATGCGGCTTCCGTTCTCTAGCAGCTTTAATGAAAAGAAAGCAGGTTTCGGCGGGTTTAGGGAAAGCGGGTGCTTCAGCTCGAGTGCTTCTAGCTTCGGCATTAAGGCCTTTGGGGCTGATGGCTTTTGGTTTGAGGGTTGACGGTTATGGACTTGAAGATTAGAGTTGAAAGCTTTGGGGTGTACGGTTTTGGCTTTTGGGGTTTGGGTTTCGGTTGCTTCATCGAGCTTCCAGAACTCTTTTCATAGTCATTGGGATTCCAGAGATTTACATTGGGCTTGATGGCCTTCGGGCTGCCAGGAGACGGTTCATATCGGGGCCTTTGTAATTGGAATAGGGCCTCGGAGCATATTATTATTATAGTTTAGTTGCAGGCGAACCAACTATAACGGGATGCTATTAGTGATTATTCCGACCTCTACTTAGGTCGAGGTGGGTTATAAGAGGTGGGTTTAATGGGTGAGCAGCAAGAGCGTAGAAGGGCTCTCTGCGGTTCCTAAGTAAGCCGTGAAACCCTAAACCCTGAACCTCAAAACTCAACAAGACGTACACGCTTCGCAGGCCTTCTACACATCCTTTGGATACTACTGCGCCTCGAGTTTCGAGTTTCGCAGCTCTGGTTCACGGTGCCGAAG
Organism: Symbiodinium sp. clade A Y106; assembly: GCA_003297005.1. NCBI lineage: Eukaryota > Dinophyceae > Suessiales > Symbiodiniaceae > Symbiodinium > Symbiodinium sp. clade A. Next base: position 115,251 of record BGNK01000793.1, on the reverse strand, counting down.
ACTTCAGGAGTGCTGGAGGTCTTCCTCTCAACCGCTTGAACCTTTAACCCTGAAACCCCGAAACTTCAGCCTTGATCCCAGTGCAAAGCGGACAACCTAAATCCCGAAGCCCAAAACATGAAACCCTGACATCCGAAACCCCTCAACCTTAAACCGCAAAACTCGGGGTGTTTAGCCCTCCATGTTCTTCAGGGCTTTCTTGATTTTGGGGGGAGGGGGGGGGGTTCTGCCTTGACAGTCCAGGGTTTTCAGGGTTTGGGTTCGATCCTGGGTTTGGGGTGAGGTAAATGGTTCTATGAGGCTTGGGGGCTTTGTGGTTTTCAGGGTTTTGGGGGCCCTGTCCGTTCAGGACTTCGGCGCACACGTCAAGGCTTGTGATGGCTCTTTCGTTGAGGGGTTCTGCAATTGCCGTATGGCTCATGGCAATTCGCTCGGAGCCAAGGGTTTTCATGCATCTACTGCCACTCAAGCCCGAAACAAAGATCACAGGACTTCGTAGACTGTGCCCCACCTGACTTCTGAGGGTGCAGCAAAGGGGGTAGCAGCTGGTGCCCGGCACCTCATGCGATTCTTTGGACGATGTCGGCAGCGAGAAAGAGTGTCACTACAACGAGGCATTGCCCGCCTTCGGCATCTTTTTGATCGAAAACTAGAATCCAAACCTCTCGCAACCCTGCAAACTATATAGTGTCCCAGAAAGCTGAAACCGTTGTCCAAGGCCCTCTCGAGCGATTGCAAGGGCAACGCGGCTGCCGGAATGAAGCAGGCACGGCCATTTTTCGACGAGCACACCAGTTGAAAGGTTCTTCGCTTCACAGAATTGCAATGGGGAGAGAGAGAGAGAGGACTAGGCCTTGCCAGAACATCCATCACAGAATAGTTGCGGGAGCAGCAGATGCGTCAGACGAACATGCACCCGGAACCCTTCTTTACGAAGAGACCGCACTAGTCGCTAGCAGTTCATGGCCGCTCATGCTATGGCCATCTTCATCATCTCGGGCTCCAGCAGAATGATGCCCAAGACACAACCAAGCATGAGGACTGCGTCATGCTGCGGTGAGACCTGGCAGTCAAGGAGTAATCGTCACCGAAGTCTTCAATGCAGCAAGCTTTTGCTTCAACCCTAATCTCGATAGAGGCATGCGGTACAAATCAAAAACAGCCCAGGCACCTGGATGCGAAGCTCTTCACCACCCCGCTTGTCCTCCCTTTTGATGCTCCTCGCGATCACAGCACGCCTGTCCTGGGCAATCGCTCGACTGCTGCAAGTGTCTTGCACTGTTCCTCCTCCTCCTCCTCCTACTACTCTGAGTGGACTAGAAGGACTAGACAGCTACGACTAGACCACTACTTCTACTTCTACTTCTACTACTACTACTACTACTTCTACTACTACACTACTACTACTACTACTACTCCTGCTACTGCCGCTACTGCAACCATGACTATACTACTGCTACGACCACTGCTATTACGGATGCATTCACCACCATTGGCCTCCTCGTCCTCCTACGTATCTGACTGGTTTGTGCTTGTTCTCGTTCTTATGATGGATGTCTTGTTTTCAACCTGTCAAGCAACCCAGGGACGATATTGCCATTTCTGTGGTGACAGCTATTCGTTCTAGATGCCATCACCGTTTGCTACTCTTTCTTGTAGTGGCCACGTACAGCTCTTGTTGATTGCTTAACTGCTCATTCTCTAATGCCCGTTTCATCAGTCTGCCCTAGTACTGGTGTGCAGGGAGTGAGGGGCTTAAAGGTTCGACCAAACAGCAAAAGCTTGACAAACCGGGCCCAACGTCAGCCAGCGTCGAGAACTCCATGCAGAAGCTAGAGAGATCCTGGGAGCAAAAGCTGCAATCCCCACCCACACAAAATGGTGTTGAGAATTGCAAAAGTTCAACATCCCCTTGCCATGCCTTGCACAGCTGTTCACCTGAAACAGTTACGGTGTGGTCACGCATGCTATCTTGAACCAAGTCCGACCAGACTGAATAGATAACCCTGCCGCATCCAAGCATCTGTGGTCTTGATTTGGCAACATGGACTCTGCTTGTGGTGCAGGATCACACCGATCCCCTCCGGCTCGACAGAGACTTTGCCAAAATACGCACCAGTTCCGTCCATGATCGTCAAGAGTTGTCGTCCTCCCGCCGCACTAGCTCGGAGCATCATCTTGGCTGCTTTGAAAATCTCGCACATGCTATCCGGAAACGAAAGAACGAGTCGATTCTCCGCCGACTGAAAGCCCCGTTAAACAGATCCAGGGTGCATGATTCGTCTGCTGCACATCCGTGATGGAAATGATGCCACCCTGTTGCACGGTGGCCTTCCAAGTCGAATTCTCCCCTACACGATACGTGCGGAACCTTCGAGTCTGCAGAAAAACAGATCCGCAAGCCACATCCCAACAAATCTGCACTTAAACCAGCGCAACCTGAATCAGCAAGTCACAACTTAATTACCCCAAAGGCCACAAAAACAGTGGTCGATGTCGTCGTCGTCGCAGTAGCAGTAGCAGTAGCAGTAGCTGTAGCTGTAGCTGTAGCTGTAGCTGTAGCAGTAGCAGTAGAAGCGGTAGAACTAGTAGGAGTAGTAGCAGGAGGAGTGATTAAAGTAGCAGCAGTAGCAGTAGCAGCAGCAGCAGCAGCAGAGCAGCAGCAGCAGGAGGAGTAGTAGTAGTAGTAGTAGTAGTCGCAGGGTAGCAGGAAGTGGCAGTGGCAGTGGCAGTGGTAGTGGTGGTAGTAGTGGTTGTAGTAGTAGTAGTAGTAGGAGCAGGACTAGTACTAGTACTAGCAGCCGTAGTAGTAGTAGTAGTAGTAGTAGTAGTAGTGGTCGTAGTAATCTTGGTAATCTTGACCCCTTGCACCACTTTGGGGGGGGGGGGGCTAATCTTGCATCTTGGATTTCCAAGATGACCAAGGTTGCCAAGATGACTGCTCCTCCCCCCAGGTGGTGCAAAATTACCAAGCCGAAACTCGGCCGAGTGAAAAGCAAGATTCCCAAGATTACGTGCAAAAGTTCGCGGCTCTAATTGCCGGTGCGTAGTAGTAGTAGTAGTCGTCGTCGTCGTAGCCGTCGCAGAAGCAGCAGCAGAAGCAGCAGCAGGAGCAGGAGCAGGAGCAGGAGCAGGAGGAGCAGGAGCAGGAGCAGGAGCAGGAGCAGGAGGAGGAGGAGCAGGAGCAGTAGCAGTACTAGAACTACAACTAATATTTTTATTTATAAAAGTCGTGGTCGTGGTCGTATTCGTGGTGNAGTGGCTACGGTGGTTACGGTGGTTGTGGTGATTGTGGTGGTTGTGGTGGTGGTGCTGGTGGTGGTGGAAGCGGCAGTTGTGGTACTAGTTGTCGACATGGTGCTGGTAGCACGGTATGAATGTTCGTTGTCTTGTTTGTGGCTCGGCAGCAGCAGTCGTCACAGCAGTCGTCACGTTTGATGTTCGCTGTGGCCGTCGTCGTCCTAAAAGCTGTAATCACAGCTCCTGCAGTCGTCATCATCATCATCATCGTCACAATCAGCATCACCATCATCAACAACGACTACATTTCCCGTAACATCAAAAGCAACACCACCATCCGCATGACCATCGCTACCATCATCACGGTCACTATCGCATCGGCACCATCCTCATGGTCCTCAATGCGAAACCCCGAATTCTGAAGTATCCCATGTCCTATGCTCTACATTCTACAACTCGGAATCCCGAACACACTGAGAAGCAGAGAATGCCTCGAGAATCTTCTTCCCGGTTGGAAGATTGATCGGGAAGGACTGCACCTTGGCTCAACTCATGTCTCGCTTCGTGAACAAAGTGAGACTTCTTGGTTGTGGTTACAATTCTTATTGTTGTTGCTGTTGCTGTCATCAGTGTTGATGTTAGTGGTTGATGTTAGTGCTCCTGCTCAGCATCGAAAGTTAGCCATGATAGTACTCTAACACTCCATTACGTCCTCGTCGTGGACGTCGGCGTGGTCCTCGCGGCCGTCGTGATTGCCTGTGTCGTCGCGGTCGTTGTTGTGGTCGTCGTGGTCGTTGTGATCGTTGCGATCGTTGCGGTGGCGGTCGCCATCACTGTCGCGGTCGTCGTCGTCGTCGTTCGTCGTTCTGGCTCCTCCTCCTCCTCCTACTCTGCCTCCGCCTTCGCCTCCACCTCTGCCCCTGCCTCCTACTCGTCCTCCTGCTCGTTCCCGTTGCCGTCGTCGTATAGTTGTTGGCTTGCTGCTGTTGCTGTTGCTGTTGCTGTTGCTGTTGCTGTTGCTGTTGCTGTTGCTGTTGCTGTTGCTGTTGCTGTTGCTGCTGCTGCTGCTGCTGCTGCTGTTGCTGTTGCTGTTGCTGTTGCTGTTGCTGTTGCTGTTGCTGTTGCTGTTGCTGTTGCTGTTGCTGCTGCTGTTGCTGTNGCTGTTGCTGTTGCTGTTGCTGTTGCTGTTGCTGTTGCTGTTGCTGTTGCTGTTGCTGTTGCTGTTGCTGCTGCTGTTGCTGCTGCTGTTGCTGCTGCTGTTGCTGCTGCCGTTGTTGCTGTTGTTGCTGTTGTTGCTGTTGTTGATGTTGTGGCTGTTGTGGTTGTGGTTGTGGTTGCGGTTGCGGTTGCGGTAGCGGTTGCGGTTGGGGTTGTGGTGGTTGTTGTTGCTCTTGTTGTTGTCGTTATGTTATTGCTGCTGTTGTTGATGTTGTTGCCGTTGCTGGTATCTTTATCCGGAAGGCATGTGAGCTAGTACATGTGATGCTTGCGCAGCCTAGGGACAGCGTTTGTAATGTGGGCCATGTCAATCGTAAAACGGGCCTCGCTGCTCATCACGAATTCGCTACCTTAGCTGCCCAGGCTTTCTGATGTAGGTGCGGAGCGCCTCGAGCCGAAGAGGCTTGGCAGGACTTGCAATTGAAGATACCCCGTCACCGAGTTGCAAAGAACCGGAAGCGGCACTGCCCTCGAAGTTAAGAGTTCAGCGGCTGCACCGGATTTTTCGACCAGGAAGGGGTCGCTTTGGGCTCGTGTTGGCGATGGTTTCAAGAATGCACTGCAGCATGTGAAGATGAGGAAGACCACCAAGACAATAATAGCTATGTCCAGGAAGACGCTGCCAAAGCTCATGGACCTCTCTGAGCGCACGTAGCTCTCCATGAAGGCGAGGGACATGACCTAGGCAAAGAAGACGTTACAGTCTTTCTAAACATCCAGAGACGCAAGCGCTAGCACTGTGCTTTGGCTGAAAGAAGCTTCAGCTGCGGATTTATCTGCACAAGTGTGCTTGGGTATCAGCACAAGAGCACTCGCCGAGACAGCTGCCTTTCTCTCAGAAAGCCCCTCAGCAGAACTACTATTAGCCGCGGGTTATGCTTGTGTAGTAGTAGTCGTCGTCGTCGTTGCCGTCGTCGTCGCAGAAGTAGTAATAGTAGAAGTAGTAGGGCAGCCCCCTCCACCAACCACCTCTCCTAAACACTGTTTAAGAGCACATCCATTTTGCACGGTATTTACGGTACTTTCGGGATGTCGTAGCCCAATAGCAACCACCACTGTTGCTGCTTGCGGGGTGGGGTGGGGAGGGGGGGGGGCAGGGGATATGATGACGTACTCTTTAAGAGCACATCCATTTATTCGGTATTTACAGTACTTTCGTAATGTCGTAGTCCAATGCCAACGATTATGACGATCGGTTTAGCGCCAGGTAGTTGGTAGGTGGCGGGAGTGGCAAGTAGTAGTAGTAGTAGTTGTTGTTGTTGTAGTAGTAGTGGTGGTAGTAGTAGTAGTAGTAACCGTCGTCATAGTAGTAGTAGTAGTAGTCGTCGTCGTCGTCGTGGCAGCAGTAGTGGTGATAGTGGCAGTGGTAATGGATGGTCGTGATAGTGGTAGTGGCAGGAGTAGTAGTAGTAGTAGTAGTAGTAGCAGTAGTAGTAGTAGTACCAGCAGCCAGCTGCAGCATGAGTATCGTAGTAGCAGTAGTAGCAGTAGTAGCAGTAGTAGTAGTAGTAGCAGTAGTAGTAGTCGTCGTCGTAGTAGTAGGTACTGGGCAGTAGGTAATAGGCAGTAGGCAGCGGATCGTAGGTAGTAGGCAGTCGGGTGTAGGTAGTAGGCAGCAGATAGTAGATAGTAGATAGTAGGTAGTAGGGAGCAGGTAGTAGGTAGTCCGTAGTCGGTAGTGGGTGGTGGGTAGTAGGTAGTTAATAGTGGGTAGTGGCAAGTGGCGAGTGGGTAGTAAGTAGTAGGTAGTAGGAAGTAACTAGTGGGTAGTAGGTTATAGGTAGTACTGTACGTTTTGTAGTAGCAGTAGGAGTAGTAGTAGTAGTAGTCGTAGTAGTAGTAGTAGCAGTGGTAGTGGTAGTGGTAGTAGAAGTAGTAGAGGCAGTAGAGGTAGGGTAGTGGTGCTGGATGTGGTCGAAACTACCATCACGAACCGGTGCGTCTCTGGCAATTCACCCCACCTCAAATCACCGCCTGACAACCACACCTCGGAGGATGGAAGGGTTCAGAAAGGCCCACCTCGCTGGGATCTGCAGGGCGTAGTGCATGCAGCACAGCTGCTTGTGACCTCAGCGTCAGCTGCCCGCTGGAAGGTCACGACTGGAAGGCCTGAGCCCTGAATTCTTGAGCTGTTAGGTGGGTCGGTCTGTGTCGTTTGGCGCTATGAGGCCTCAATCACGCTTCATTGTGTGACAGCTCCACTTGAGGCATGCATTCCTCTGAGTTTTACCAGAACAAGGGCCGCGGAAAAGGATCCCACTTTAGAACAACCTCTCTGCCTCTGCTTTCAACAAGTCAGCCACAAGGCTTTGCCTTCAACATAAAACTCCCGCTAAGGCTTCAGAGCAGAGTGGTCGGGATACATCTGCCCAGGCAAGCAATGAAACTGGTGTTGATGATGGTGAAGATGAAGAAGACAAGGATGATTATCGGAATGACCAGTCTGATCAGGATGATCATGCTGGCGATGACGATGTTGATGATGACGATGACGACGACGACAATGACAATGACGATGAAGACGATGATGATGATGACAATGACGATGAAGACGATGATGATGATGACGATGATGTTGGTGATGTTGATGCTTCTGATGATGATGATGATGACGATGCTGGTTATGACGACGATGATGATGACCGTGGTGATGATGAGGGTGATGATGGTGATGATGGTGATGATGATTGCCAAGATGATGGTGATGATGATGGTGATGATGGTGATTATGACGACGATGGCGCAGAAACGAATTATTCATCAGCATGATCTGTTTCTTCTGCTTCACCATCATGAGAGTCACTGGCATCAAAACCAGATTCAGACCCGCGAACATCACAATCACAGCTTGTTCAGAATCACAGCACTGTTATCGGCAACAAGAGCAACTATAAACAAACCGCGCAAACAAGGAAGCATGGTCACAACAACACTGTTGATGCTAGCTTGTGAGTGGTCGGCGCAGTCGCATGATATCGACAGCATGCCAAGACGTAGCAGACACAACAGTACAACACAGGGTGCGAGCAATGGCGAAAGGCACCCAAACTCGGAGTAAGGATAACACACATCAACAACAAAGTGCTTGTAGCTGGCAAAAGAACCACTTGAAATCATGTCAAGCTTTATCCTGTACCGAGCAGCATGAAATTCGAAATCAACAGCAACATCAGCGTAGCAGCAACTACTGTGCCAAGGAGCCAGGCAGCAACGGCAACACTAAAACAACAACAGCATCGGATGGTTTGCAATAGTAACACGCTGTCTGGTAGTAAGTATCATGTGTACGATCAACATGTTTAAAAGTATTTGTGCTTAACCATGCAAGCGTTATGACGATTGCTAGCTAGCTGTCTAGTTTTCGGTCGCGCTGCGCATCTGGCAGCGGCTTGGTCAGACTCTGGTTCAATTGGAGGTAGCTCGTCTGCGTGATGTTCTGGTTCACCTGGATGTCGGGTTCGGGGTTTGAAGGTCAAGACCGCGGGATTTTGCTTTTGGTGTAGGTTGCAAGGCAGATCATTGCTGCCATGAGTCTGCGTGAGAGAAGCACCCCATGATTGTACGAAACGAGTCGCAGCAGCAAGATGACAGCAAAGAAGCGGGGTATCCAACATACTTTACGGCGACGGCTAAACCGGCATGCCGGGGGTTGCTTTGGATCACTCGCGTGCACAAAAAATGCAATAATCACAAGTCCAGATGGGTGGGTCCTCCTAAAACAGGTTCAAGCCGCACTAGTTTCCTGACAGCAATAGCCACCCAAGATTATTACCATCGTAACCCCAAAAGCCAAACTCCAAGCCGCTGAACCCTGAAGCCCGAAGCTCTCAAAAAACAAACACAGTCCTAGACCCTACTTACAGCTAAGTTAACGGTAGATATAGTAAAGTCCCCTGATCATCCTTGAAGCAGACCTTACTTAACCCATCTGCCTTCCTTCTTTGGGTGTATAAGAACAATAGTTATTATTTGGCTTTCGCTAGTTTGGTGTGGGAGACTTCCTCACACCCACCACCACCACCCCCTAAAAAAAAACGACTCACAAGGAGGGGGGGGTGGTGTTGGTACATTCTCCCCCCTGCGGGGTTGGCCAGGAGAAGCGGGGCTGAGTCAGCTGAGACGGTGTTGCGGGGAACTAGGTGTTGTTCGGCGCATGTAGTATATAATGGTGAAACTGCATTGGGAGCATTGGGAGTAGACAGGGGTACTCTTACTAATTCTGCCGACCCGCACAGTAGAAAGGTTGGGATTCCCAACCTTGTCCTAGCTGCCTTCTAGACAGGCCTACAGCCAAAATGCTATGTAGGGCCGCAACCAAGGACGCTCGAGCATTGAGCTGGCCCTTTAGCACCGCGCCTGTAGGAAGGATGCCTCTGGAAGCACCTCCTCGTCGTTTGTGACTGCATTGGAACACGACTCGGCGCTTGCCAGCTTCCAAACCAAAGCCAAGGCCAGACAGACAACCTCGGGGTTTGCGCCAGGGAGTGTCGTATTTTGCGATAGTCACAACATGAAAACTGCAATTGCTCCGACTACGAGCTGCAATATGCTCGTCATTACAGTTCCTACTGGCATCTGTGATTTGTAGCCGAACAACTAGGCGCCGCACGGAGAAGTGTTTCTCCATGATACTCTTATGTAGCGTTCGGTCCCCCATGTGGGCTTGAGCCGAGAGCGAATTTTGGGTTCGGGATGTAAGTCCATCAGCGCAGCACTACCCAAATTTTTGGCTACAAGCTACGAAAATTGAACTTACAGCCGGGCTTCACGGACTTCGAAGCAACGGAACATTGGAGTGCAGCTTTTGGTGATTACACATCGAATGCAAGCGCCGCTCTTCATGGTGTGCAAAGGAATTGCTCATTCAGTTCTTGTGACCAACCAGCAGTTCTTGACTCCCCGAGCTTCCTTTGAGCGACCACGTCTGGTAGAATTCCAGGTGATGCAACCCTAAAACCAGCGGCAGCATTTCAAGTAGCAGGACCCTGAAGCCCGCATGAGAGTTTCAGGGAAGGTCTTGAGTGTTACGTGTCATTCTACGGACCCCTAAATGATGTACCCCTCACTGCTACGCGACAAACCACTGTAAGATACCTACAAACCCCCTTGAAAACCCATCTTCATACTGTTCCGCTGGGCCGCCGCGCTATCCACGAGGATGTCGTCGTAGGGACTCTGAAGGTTCTGGCCAAAAGGGGAGCACCGCAGCATTGGACTTTCTGGTTTATTGCGGTGTGGAAAAGGGGGGGGGGTTCGGGGTTTAGGGCTTGAGGGTTTTAGAGCTTGGAGGTTTTTAGGCTTCGGGCGGTTTTGGTGCGGAAGTCGGTGTCCCCAAAACATGGTTCGGGCTGTCTTCACATGGACCTAGACGCGGCCACAGTTGACCTACCCAAATAAGCCTTTATGCCCCTGCCCAAGTCACATCCTCAGCTTCATTTTTTTCTCGTTGGGGGGTGTGGGGAGGGATGATAGCAAACATGATCACGCCCTTCTTGTACCTTATCTAAGTCAATGCTGCTTGTTTTGCAGTCAGGTGTTTTCATGTGCTTGTTGTCTGGGAATGCGGGCTGCTGACAAGCTAGTTCACGTACCTGTTGTTCCCAAGTTTTGGCATGCGATGTGGATGCCACCTAGACAGCGTAGACTCAGGGCAGCAATTGTTTTCGTGTCTGTTGTCTAGTTGACCACTTGTTTGATAAGAAAGTAAGCACAATATCCTTCAATAGGAGATGCCTTGCAAATGCCGCTCAGTGGCACGGTCCACAACATGTGGAAACAGATGCAAGAAGTCATACTTAGCATCCACACTGCGAGTTTCGGCCGCTGACGGCGAGATAAAGGCCACCCCGCGTTGGTAGAGTATTTGTATCGGTTCTCTCTGTGCTGGCATCATGAAGGCAACTTCCAGTGTTTGAAGCCGAAAGTCGGAGCTTCCTAGAAAATCAAAGCTGAAAAAGGCGCGCCCTAAGTGTACGCGTCAATGAAGGCTGGCATGCACAGCGAAATCGGTAGGGCTGCTATGGCCGTGCCAAGCCCTAGACCGATAAACCCCAAGTCCCAAACCCTGAACCACCATTCCTAAATCAAAACACAAGTCCCAAATTCTCGGAGACTTAAGAGCCCATGAGCCGTCGACGGCGCCTCGGCAGATCCCGGCACGCCAGGGCCGTCGCTCGAGGCCCTTGGAGCAATCAGCTCCGACCTCGCGAAGCTGTCGTCTCTGTAAGGGTTCCTTCTGGGGTTCTTGTAGGGGTTCCTTTAAGGGTTCCTATAGTAGGGATGAGGATTAGGGTTTGTGGTTTAGGGTTTGGAGCCTTAATAAGTTCAGGGTTTGGGGCTTCAGGGTTTTGGGCTTGCGGCTTAGGGCTTTAGAAGTTGGGGATTTGGCCCTTTGAGTTCCCTTAGAAGGGCTCCTTGGGCTCCTTCTTGTAAGGGTTCCTAATATGAATCCTACTATTTTAGGGTTTAGGGTTTTGGGATTAGGGTTTAGGGTTTAAGGTTAGATAGGGTGTGGAGCTTGTCATCTAGAGGTTTGAGGTGTGTGTGCGGTCAGAAGGATATCGCATTGGGATTTAAGGCTGGGGATTTAGGGTTGGGATTTAGCGTTTGGGATATGGGGTTGGGTATTCAGGGTTCCAATCAAGGCCTGGGTTGGGAATCAGCAGAGCAGAGCTTAGCAGTTAGGTAGCCGGTTTCTGGGTTTTTGGGGCAAAGTGCTTGGGATTTAGGATGCTAGGGTTTAGGGCTTCGCGATTCTGGGAATTACGGCTTTGGATGTCGGGATTCAAAGGTTTAAGGAGACGACCAGCCTGAAACTCAACTGCAGGATTGAAGCAGGCATGCAGAAATATCACGACTGCAATCAGAGCCGTAATACCCTAAACCCTAAACCCTAAACCCTAACCCTAAACCCTAATACCCTAATACCCTAAACCCTAAACCCTAATCACCACCAACCCTAAGTCGTAAACCTTAGCCTTAGTTTATGCTGATGCAAGCAAGGAGAAGGCGCAGGCAGATGTTCCTCCCCGCCGGGCACCACGGCCTCGTGCGAAAGAGAGAAGAGTCAGGTAGGGAGCTTAGGCTCGGGAGTTTAAAATCAAAGTTTAGGGTGCTTCGGAAGTTTAGGGCATTTCTTGATGGCTCTTGCAGGCACTGTCGTTCTTCCGTGCGTGCAGCTTGCTTCGGCTTTGGATAGGGAAGCCTCAATGCTACTAAACCGTCAACCCGAAGCTGCCTGGCCTCATTCAATTCCCTGACAAAGTCAATCCTGCTGGAGATCTCCAGCATGGCACCTGCTTTGTGGTTGCGGCTTTAGGGTTTAAAAGTGCTGTACGCAGAGTAGTACTACAGTACCACTGCATGGAAAAATCAGAGCATCTGCAACTCCTGGGTCCTGAGACATGAGAGTAGGAGTCCTTGTATAGTTGTACTATAGAACCTACTTAGATTATTAAGACCCCTGCTTGGCGAGGTTGCTGCGTAAACCCAAGCCCTTACCCAGTCTGGGAGAGGAGCTTACACAAATCACATCCCCGAAAGACTTACCTCTTCACTTAGAATGAAAACCCTAGCATGTTGAGCCCGTCTGTAGGAGATGCTCGACACGACTTGCAAAGGTTTCACTTGGGTCTTACATGGTGGTTAACAGAGCTTTTGAGTCGTATTGTAAGACCCATCTAGATCAGACTTCTCATGCTTCTCATGGAGGATTGCAGGGCTGTGGTCAGGCCGTTGTGGTGCGCAATGGGCTCGTCCACACGATTTTGTTCCATAGAGGTCAAACAACTGATCAAAGGTTTCTGATTCCCTGGGCTGTTGAAGAAACCTAGCTGCATTGAGCTGCTCAAGCCCCCAGCAATCGCCTGTAGAAACCCCCATAGCTTTTGTATTCATCCTGGAGGCCTTGCAGGGCCCTACTTTCCGGAGTGAGGGAGCAGAGCGCAAGGACTTCGGACACCAGTTCCTAGACCTTAAGATAGGGCCCCGGGTTTAGGGTAAACCCTCCACCCTTGGTATTTCTGCCCGGTAGTTGAAGAAGCCGAGTTCGGAACGGCTCATTTCAGCTTGCTCGTCCCTGAGCACAGCTTGTTGGCTTGCAAGCTCTTGCAAGCTCGCCCAGACCTTGGACACTGTCGGATCTGAAGAGTCTGACAACAAGATTCCGGACCAAACCCCTAGATCCTCCAAACCCCGGCACCCCGAACCCCCCACCCCCCCTGAACCCGCCAACCTCCCGGGCCCCAGGAAGCACTGAGAACACGCAACGTCTTGGACTTGGGGAGGATCCGACTCTGTAGTTTAAGTGCATTACTGCATGCAACAAGTACATGAAGAATGGCAAGTGACAGGCGATACGAGTCATTAACCGCAGCACCACAGCTCACACACCACATGAGAGCAAGAACTGCAAAAGCATTCTTTATGTGACTACTTAAGTGACGACCCCAGCGTTGACAGTGAATGTACAAACGGCCCGACGGCTGCCCTGGAAGTGCCGACAGGTAGAGTTCTCGGGCTTTCGAAAAAAGGACACTAAGAGGCCTCTGAAGAAGAGACAGCATAAGTCTTTAAGCCCTGGTTTGTACTTGTGTGTTTGGGGTGCAGGTTTGTGCAGGGTTGAGGATGTGGCTCCCAGCTTGCTTTCCTCGTCGTCCTGCAAGGCGGTCCGCATCAGTAGTGATGGAAACAAACAGGGTTTCGCACATAAGTTAAGAGCCCAAATCCAATGATGTCGGAATCCTAATTCCCGGCATGTGATGCCATGAAAAGTGCAAGACTACCTCAGTGCTGAATGTTCACAATGAATTTACTTCTTACTTCCTCTTACTTCCGCCCCCCTGCAACTGAGATCCTGACGCTCTCATGATCCCGCTGCATCTGCGCCATCTCTTCCTCATTGCGATGGCTACTGAGGTCTGCTGCCCAGCTTTCGGCCAAAAGCCACATCACCATCATCATCATCACACAAAACCATGGATGAGGTTTCATGCCACAGCAGCAGTCCTGACCATGCTGCCACAATGCAGACTCTTGCTCCGCCACAAGAGCCTTGCCAGCAAAGAAATCATACTGTCATGCACTTGCGAGCAGCTTGCATCAAGGATCGACGACCCATATATCGTCATTCAACAAGATGTCTCTTGTCCCACCACCGCGAGTAAGGCTGTTCTAGCCGTTGCTACGAATGTCACTGCTGCTACCATTTTGGATCTGACGATCATCATCGCGGTTGCTGGCAGTACTGCATTCCTGGTGTTATGCGTTCAGTTGGACCCTAAGCAACGTGCCAGTCTTCACCAAAAAAGACTAAACCCTACCCTCGACCCTACACCCCAACGGGCTTAGTGTAAACCCCGAACAAGGACCTTTGATTCAGAGCAGAACCGCCCTGCGGGTTACTGGCCAGAGCAGGCACCTCCAGACGCGCCATCACCGCCTCATGTAGCTGGTCCTCGCATTTACAGAGAACTCCTTCTACAGCTAAGAGGGGGCCTACCCAGTTTGCCCCTCCCCGCAGATAAGGGGTTCCTTGAGGTTCCATCAGAGTTGAATGAGGTTTCTACAAGTTCTATAAGGATTCTATGAGGCTTCTTGTCTGGGTGCTACAAGGCTTAGTCCCGAGATGCGAATTGACATAAGGGCCCTAGGCGGATATGTCAACCATAAGGGGACTATAACGGAATAGCGTGTCTATTTAGGCGTGAGTCTGGTGGCTTTTTTGATGAATGTGAGATCTTCACCCAGTAGCCACGTAAAAGATGAATTCTAGAATTGACCAGCGATGACCAGCGCCTTCTCGTTATTAGTTGACAGTGAAACATGGCCATAAAGACAGCAGGACCCAGGACTTGTAATTGAACGAGTTCTAAGATTGTTGCGCATGCTACTGCAACGTCTCGATAACACAAATCAAAGCGACATTGGAAGCTTTGTGAGGCAAAAACGGTTGTTCTTCCTGAACATAAGAACAATACAAAGAATGCCAAGAGGCTTCAAGTCGTGTGGAAAATCTGATGGCGCTGACCACCATCAAGATAAAAAGGGGAACTTGTAAAGGCTTCTTCTGACAACAGTGACCCCCAGCACGTTACTGTTGCTGTCCTGGTTCCTTTCGTTTGTACTTCCTTTTGGTTTGGATGTTTCACTTCCTTTCCACTCCTCCGTTTCGGTGTCCATTTCTGCGGGCAGTTCCGAAAAGCCGGCAAGGAGCAAACACGGCAACGGAAGCCGAAACGGAAAGCCACGGGGGACCAAAACCAAAAGGAACAGGAAAGGCAAAGGCGGCAGGGAGGAACATCGAAAATGCAACCGGAGACTGAACCCCCCGCCCCCCGCCCGCCCCTCCCGCCCGTGGAAATGTGAAACACCTGGAAAATCCCAGGAGTGTGCAATTTAGTTTCAGATTTCCGCTTCATGCACAGAAGCGGAATTCAGTACGAGGAGAAACCGAAAGTAGAATGAACAAGAAAATAGACAAAAGAGACGATGGAACCTTGAATGGAAACCTGAGCGAGACTGAAAAAGAAACGCAGAAAGGAATGGAAGCGAGAATGGATGGCCCTGGGCCTGAGGGAAAGCGCCATGGAATAAAAAGGAAACAGCGACGGAAGCTTAAATGTGCCCTGTTCCCGATGCGTACATTTAAAAACTGAACACTAGACTCTAAACCCGAAACTGCAAACCTACCGCTCTAAAGCTCGGTTCGCTGCGTTCAGTGTTGCTCAGGTGCACTTTGCCCAAGACTTCCCCAGTGCAGCTCCTCCACTGCTTTTGCAGTGCTGCACGTCTTGCCTACCAGGGAGCTTCATGCAAACTCTGAAACCTATGTAGGGTGTGGGAGATAAGGTTTAGGCCTTGAGGCTGAGGCTTCTGGGTTTAGTAGCGAAGGCAGGGAAAACCCAAAATCTCGCTTTCTTCCAGTGATAGGAACTGCTGAACCCTGCAACCCCAGACAGGTAAACCCCAAATCTTCAATCCCGAAGCCGAGGCCCCCAAAAACAGAAACCCTAAACCCTAAAACCCGTCGCCTTAAAACCCTAAATTTCACATCCCTAAACCCAGGGTTTAGGATTTCGGGCGCGTCTCCGGCTCAGGGCCCCAAGGCAACGGCCTGAGATCTCCGTTGAAGCCTCTCGCTCGTCAGCGGCGAATCCAGCAACCGTCAGAGCATCGTCTCCGGCCATCCCTGCAAAGCGCTTTAGCGTTTAGGGATTATGGGCTTAAGCTTTAGGGCTGACGGCTTTGTGTTTTTAGGGCTTATGGCTTGGTGTGTTTTTAGGGCTTTTGTAGGGCCTGAAGGGGTGACGTCTTACGTGTATGCGTTCATGCAATAGAATATAAACCTGCCCGAACATTAAGACTGTTGCAATAGATGCGTGTACAACTATATACACATTTACCCACATACAAACAAACATGCATAAATACATGCAGCATGCATACATGCATAGATGCAAACAAACATACATACATACCTACATACATAGCACATACACATACACATACACATACACATACACATACACACATACATACATACATACATAGCACAGCATATACACATACATAGCATAGCATATGCACGTACATACATACATGCATGCATACATACATAAACACATACATGCTTCCATGCATCCATACATCCATACACCCATACAGTACATGAATCCATCATCCATGCATGCATGCATCCATGCATCCATGCATTCATACATCCATACATCCAAGCATGCATCCATGCATGCATTCATACTGCTACAGACATACGTACATACATAAATAAACACATACTCACATACACACATCCGCACATACACTCGCATATGCGCACATACACATACACACACACACAAACAGACACATATATATATATATGTATTATGTATTTATACACGTGCATGTACAGATGCAGACACAACACACACACACGTGTATATATATGGGTACTTACATGCACACACATGCACACACAAAGACACACCCACATACATAATTGCACATACATACAAATACATGCACATGCATACACATGCATGCACATACATGCACGCACATGCATATATACAGTTACATACACATGCATACAGTCCTTCTTCTTCAAACGCTGCACAGGGGAATCCCGCCATGCGATCCGGGCAATCCACGTAGGCATACACGCACATACATACAAACATACGTACTTTCATAGATACATTGGTACGTACATACGAACTTACTTACTACACTACATACTGTTTGCACACGCTCGACGCCTTCCATATATCCATGCCTTCCATGCATTCCATACCTTCCCGAATTCCCGACCTTCCATACACTCGAGACATCCCATACCTTCCATACAGCACATGCATCACATGCATTACATACATTACAATTTACATACATTCCACACGTTGCATGAACTACTGTGGCATACATTGCTGCATGCGTTGCAGAAAAAACAAGCATGACATACATAACATACGCAACATGCATTACATACATAACACACCATAACATGCATAACATGCAGAACACACATCACATACGCTTAAAACATAGACAGGCGGACAGCCAGACAGAGACAGACGTACAAGCCAACAAGGAGCTCGCTACTTCGATTCGGAAGGCAGTGCAACAAAGCCCACATAAAGCATACATAAAGTGAGCAAATGGGCAACAAATCCCTGCAGCAAGCACCACTGGCAAACACCAATGTTTACGGAGGCAAGGAATGTGCCTGATCCACGGTCCGGCTGCTCGAGACAAGCTCTATTGGGCCAAAGCTGCGTTCGTGCAGTCGGGTACATCTGCTTGTCCTTTGAGCAGAAACCTTGGGAAAATCGCCTCGGTGTTGTGGCAGCTTCTTTTTCCAGAGTAAGTCAGCGAACTCGTATGGTGGCGCTGTAGAGGTCCATCAACACTCAACGCAGCCTTGCCTACCAGTCGCACTGCTTACGAAGCGGTGACCATCTGGCCTAGGCCCGAGAATCGGACCTTCTGACCCTATCCTAAGCAGCGACATGGGACTCATCACAAGCCCCACAAAATGATCTGTACAGCTTGCTCAACCTTGACCTCAGCGATGCATAAATCCAATGATAATAAGATGAAGCTCCCATGTGATTGGTTCATTTACAGTGCACCTTGCCGTGCTGATGACTAACATGAAAGTTATAACTACTTGAAGTACTCTTCTAATCCTGACCCTTGTCCTCCCTACCGTCCTTAGGGACCTAATTAGTTATAAGGCATGGCAATGTCGTCCTAGCCACACTGCCGCTGTATTGCCTACTCTGGGTCTGAATCACGGAAATCTTCTCACTCCTCCTCATTCTCATGACTGCTGCCTCCGTCACTATGGTTGTCTTCGATTCAAGATCTGCAACATCGTTAACAGTATCAGCCTTATGCTCACGACTACACCTACAACATGACAAACACGATGGCGGGCTACCGTAATCCTCGCCAACGTCATCAAAGCTATGAACATCTCGCATTGCCGCCACCACCAGGATACCCTTTATTCAACTTTGTTTAAGAACCTAAACCCTAAACCCGGAACCCTACGCCGTCATCATCGGCGCTATTCCGATTGAGATTGCGCACTTAGACCATGGCTACCATCGTCGCCACGGTATCACCACATGGGCCGTTTGTGTTGGTACCCTCACAACCCCAATACAGGGACCCAAGAAAGTATATTAGGGTTCAAAGGTTCATGATAAAAATCATATATCTATAGAACAGACGGCGAAAGAATACTATTACAGACAATACTCTTATAAACAATTCTGACCCCTTGTATGATACGTCTTCAGCAGCACTCCCAGGGTTCGACGAAACTTCAAGAGACTGAGGCTCCAACTCTTTGGTTAACCCTTGCGCTCAGGGATCGCGACGTTCACGCCTCCAGCTGTGCAGCATCGTTAGGATAATGAAGTCTTGTACTTGACAGCTGGCCGCTAAACATCCTGACCTGAAACCCAAACCCGAAATTCTAAACTCCAGCTAAGCCGATAAAACCCCAAACTTTCAGAACACGCGCAAGCCGAGATGACTAGATGACAGACTTCGCGCCGAAAGTCCTAACGTTGACACATCCCACTTACCCAAAACCTCGACCCAACTTCCCGACGACAATGAGAAAGTCACACGAAGTACACCAGACCCTGAACCATAAAACAGCACCAGGCATGTGCCTTGGCTGTAGCCTGGCCCTTGACTGCCTCACAGCCGCGTAGAAGCCCTGCCCAGCGGCGCAGGAACCGTACAACCAATGTTGAGGGGGCTGCGCCTATGGAAACGTGATGGCGTGACGACGAAGTCTTTGATGATGCCGTGATTGTAAAGGCCATGATCATGGTGGTGATGGTGATGATAGAGATAGTGACATTACGGGACGGTGATGACGACGATGTCCGTGATGAGGAATAGGACGAGGGGGATGCTGAGAAGGCCAACGACAATACGACGAACATGATGGTAATACGGCGATGGGGATGGGGATGCAGATGCTGATGCACTGGCTATGGTCTTGGTTGCCGTGACGGCGATGGTGGCGATGATTTTCATGGAAGATGATGGTGATGATAATGATGGTGATGATGGTGATGAGGGATGAGGATAATGGTGATGATGATGGTGGTGTCGGTGCTGATACTTGTTGTGGCTCTTCGCCTCATCCACACATGCCCCAGTGCCGGTAGCTGCATGGCTCGCTCGACTTGCAGCCTGTCAACAAGAAAGTACGGCCCAATCAGAAACTCCTTTGGGTATCCCTGCAGGTCGCGGCCTGGGCATCTTTCTCTATACGCTGGCTGTACCCAACTCGCTCCATGTCCTTTTTGACGTCGGCTTCCATATCAGGGCTCCGGGTTTGGGGCTTTCAGACAGCGGCTGTTGGGTTGTAGTTTGTCCTTTCGCGGGCGTGTGTCCTTCGGCTCATCCAGTGTCGAGAATCACTATACCAAGGGTTGATATTATACGCATATATGTATATATACACGGGCCTTCATAACTGCAATGGGGTTTTAGCGAATGTGTTGGAAAATTTCTGGAAGGTGAGCATTTACGACGGCTTCTGCTCACAGAATCTGTTGCAGAGAGCCGACATGGTACGGTGTGCTTGATGACTGGCTTTTAGGTACTCCGAAATTATGCTTAGCTGCTCCTTCATGCTAAGAGCCAGACGACTGATTCCTCTAAATCTGCCGACATAAACCACGAACCGTAAACCTCGTTACTCTGCACGACCCTCTTCAGCACGAAATGTAAACCCTCAAGCCCAAGCCACAAACTCCTCCAGGCACGCAGACAGGTTGTTTGCCACAACCTCGGAATCCGTCAATCAAGGAATACTTCCGAAATCAAGCAGGCACAGCGGTACACCCATAGATTGAAAACCGTCAGGGTCTAAGGCATGTGAAAGTTCGGACATTGGCTGTGGCGTGGTAGAGAAATCTACTCTGGTCTGCCGCCCTTCTGCAAAGCCTTGACATCACAAGTTTGCAGTCCTGTGTCCGAAGTTGCATGCCGTGAATCCGAAAACCTGCAAACCTAACAAACCCTACTGTAAATCCGAACCCCTGTCCTAAACCCGGAAACCCTGAGCCCTAAAACTTTAGCCGCCAGAACTGCCATGAACGTCAGGGTTCGCCTTTCTTCGAGCCTGTGCACGATCCCGAACCCCAAACACCAAACCAACTCCTCAACTTAAACGCTTAAGCTCCGGACCTGTACCTTAATGACAGCTTGAACTTACCACCCTACAACCTCCTGACATCCCGGTTACGTGTGTAAAGCTTGTCTTTCCAGGGGTAATGTTGTCGTTACTTGTCGATCTTGCTCCTTCGCGCAGAGTAAGCTGTCTAAAGGTCGGAAGGACTCCACATCACCCCTTGTTTTCCTAGCACCCGTTCTTGTCAATGCCCTTGTCACCGCTGACTGAATTTATGAAGTTGAGCAGGAAATTGCACATGCGAGCCCAAGGCAGTCAAGGCGCTCTGGAGTTGATGGCAAGAAACTTCCTCAGGGCCATACTGGGGACCAACCTCACAGAAGTAAGGACACTGGCATGTTTGAATGCCGGTTTGAGTTCGTGGGTGGTCTGATTGGGCCGTTTATACTGGACTTGCTATAATTTGTGTTGCTGCGCTTGACTGCTGCCGCTTGTCTGCCAGTGCTTCTGCTACTCCTACTAGGGCTACCACCGCCACCACCACCACCACCGACAACACCACCAGAACCACTGCAACTGCTGCTACTTCTTCTGCTGCTGCTGCTCCTACTACTACTACTACGACGACGGCGACGACGACGACGACCACGAAGAGGACTCGTGCCCCTACACACGCCGACACC
Source organism: Symbiodinium sp. clade A Y106 (assembly GCA_003297005.1). NCBI lineage: Eukaryota > Dinophyceae > Suessiales > Symbiodiniaceae > Symbiodinium > Symbiodinium sp. clade A. Next base: position 94,446 of record BGNK01000793.1, on the reverse strand, counting down.
AACATTGACACTTTGATTACCCACCGCCATCACCAGCACCGTCATGAAGCTTTCGTCGCTGTTGCTGGCAACGTGTGTTGCCCTTCGTTCTTCTTAGCATAGAAAGGGCTTCGTTGCTTGGAACACAGAGCCACGGAGATGGTATCCCGAGGCAGCGACCAATTCTTGACTTTGAAGTCGTTCTGGTTAGCCATGATGACGATGCAGCGGTTCTGCCAGAAAGCGGAGCCCGCCACTGCTCAAAGCTCCTAGAACGCAACTCCGAAGCCTCCAGAACCCCCAACAATGCTCAGGAAATCGATGCCATCATCTTATGCCTAGCAAAGCCATGAACCCCACTACATCCCGACTTCAACCAAAAAACATATAGCGCTCCAACCTAACTTAGACCCTTATAGTAACCCTTGTAGTAGCCCCTTAAAGCAACCCTTAATAGAACTCTTGCAGTAATCCTACACTATGACCCCTAAAGCCACTCCGTTCCTGCTCGTCAGGTTCGGAGCAGACAAGGGTCGCCGCTAGTTGGACCTGCCACACAGCCGGAAAGCAAGGCCGCTTCTGGCTTTCACAGGGCTTACTGGGGGGTGAGAAGGGTTCTCCACCTCAGGGTCTATAGGGGTTTCAGGTTTGGAAGTTTAAGGTTAAGGGGTTCGGAATTAGGGTTTCGGGTCTAGGGCTGCAATCAAATTAATAAGCAATTTTAGCAATTTGACGGTGCTGGAATATTTGCTTCAGACCCACACCAAGGTACCCATAGAACCACTTATACTAAAAACTCACCAGAATCCTCCAAGTTACCAGTTCACCGTTTATCCGGGAGGAGCGGCGATAGATTGACGGTAAGGCTTTAGCTCCAGACTTGGGTTTGCAATGAAAACTTCCCGCTGAAGCAACTTTGATCGAGTCATCCCCGGAACAATGAGTCCCGATTCAACAGAAGCTCTCTGAAAACGATCAAGGTTTGGGTTTGCAGGGGCAGTTACAGGCTTTGATGCCTGCACCCAAAAAAGGGATGAACACCATACGAAGCCGGAGCTTGTGATTATCAAGAATTTCAGTATGAATCCGGCGACTTGGCCGTGACGCATACGAGGAGACATGGCACCTATGCTAGACATCATCGTAGCATTCTAAACCCCCCAAAACGCTTAATATAGGGGCCTGAATAGTTAGAAACGGGCTTTGGGGCCCGTTACACTATAATTATAAGAAGGAACCCCCAAAATCGTACTGGTAACTATTTAGGCCCTTGTAGTAAAGGCCCTGAACCCTCCTTCCAGCTCTGTGGAGGCGCCTGCATGGCCGAGGACCGGGGCGGTCTCGGAGGGACCGGCATCCCACAGTAACCTTTCAGACTTGAAGCTCTGTTGTTTAGGGTTCAGGGTTCAGGGTTTAGGGATTTGGGGTCTAGGGTTTGACGCTCTGTGGTTTAAGGCACCTGTTTCTGTACAGGATGCGTTTTAGAGCACTCTTGCGGTTTTCGGGCTGCAGCCTCACTCGCACGAGAAGAACTACTGGTCGTGACGACGCAGTAAAAATAACTTGACTTAACTAGCCTCAACCAAAGCCCAGACAACGACTCAAATCCCTAAACCCTAAACCCCAACGTGCAAGCCCAAACCCCAGACTTTAGACCCTGCAGCGAACCCCTAACCCTAATCCTCTTAACCGTCCTTCACTCCGAAAGCTGAGAAGCCAGTTTGCTCCGTCTCCTCGGGCCTCGCAGGTGCTCTCAGGCGTCAGAACACACAGGGGCTTCAGGCTTTGGGGTTCAGTTTAGGGATTTGGGGCTCAGGGTTGTGGGTCTGTAGTGTTTCGGGGTTTGCGGCTGTTGGCTCCAGGATTTCGGGTGTTCTTGTTGAACGTTCCATTCCGGGGCAGGGGAGCCTGCTGAGGACATTGACCTGGAAATGTGCATGTAACTTTCAAACACAAACGTCCGCAAAACTGCAACGGTGACTATGACAATAACAGCTTGCTTTGCCTGCAGACCTGCTCAGTTCAACATCTTCCGCCATAAAACTTTTGTGGTACCATCGTACGACGTGGCGGCAATCCCACTGCAACCGCCAAGCTAACGGGGCCAAGTCGCGTCCACTCCACGATGCACACACCAGGCAAGGAAGCCGCGCCGAAATCATCGATGAAAGCCCGATGTATCTTGCAGGAGGAGCAAGGTTTGGGATTAGGGTTCAGCTCGAGGTGTTGCATCTCTAGCTTAAACTTCTCGTGCTGGCTCAGCAGCAAGTTGGAGTGAGAAGTACCGATCTGCTGCTCGAAAACAGACATCCTTCTAGATTTCCCTGCCACCTTGGCATCCCCTGGCAATCAATCTGTCGCCGCTCTAAACCCAGCGCCCCTAATCAACCCCAACACCGCGCAGACAAAAACGGCACCCCTGAAAAACAAAAAAAAGAAACACAACATCCTCCGAGGCGTGCCAGCGTCTGCAGGGAGTACGGGATCAGGGGCAATTTGATTCGCACGCTGGTCAGGAGGGCCTGGCTCTGTGCTTCATACTTCGAGGATGGGTGGGCCTAGGAAGTGAGGGTAGATTTAACTACCGAAATTAGTTGGTGGGTTTTTTTAATTAACTTGTGGGTAATGCAACTCGATAAAGTCGCCTGATGCTCCTTGCGGGCTTCAAAGTGTGGGATCTGATTTGAGGGCAAAAAGCTTCTGGCGCTTCCAAACACCTCGCGCACAACGAAGTGTGAGTTCATCCTGGTCCTCACTCTCACCCTAGCCATCGTCAGAAACATCATCGCCAGCATCATCAGCAGCAGCAGCAGAGGTGGCAGCAGCAGCAGCTCGGCAAAAGGCCATTGCCATCGTCATCGGCATCATTGCCATTGTCGCCTTGATCGTCGTCAACATCACAAAAAACGCGGTGTGACTTCAGTCATAATGCAGATCATGATCACCATCATCATCATCACCATCACCAGCAGAAGCTGCGTCAGCGACATTGCCATAATCATGATCATCATCGTCCTCCTCACCATCATTATCGTCGTCATCATCATCATCATCCTCATCATCATGGGCAGCAGCAGCCGTAGCAACCGCAGCACCATCAGCAAGGTTCACATCGATGTCGGCGTGACCACCACCATGCAAATCTCAATGGCATTATCACATGGTCGTCATCACAATCAACATCATATGTACTTGCTGCCAGCACAATAATCCTGAGTCTTGTCCTCATCCTGGCTCTGACCTCGTCCATGACCAGCAGTGTCATCGAAACAAGCAGCATCGCTGCCATCAGAAACATTACCAAGCAAAGCACAGTGTATGGTAGCATGAACACCCTCACTGAAAAAATGGCTCCAGTCACAAGTCATCACGCTCGACCACTCTTTGCAAAGATGTGTTTTCCTCAGAGTTCCGCAATTGCTGAGCCCAAGGCTGTACACATCCGAACGGAAAAAGACATCAACAATATTTCGGATGCTGTTCTTGGTAAGTACAAGGACTCAACCAGCTCAGTCTAGTATGCAAACTTAACCAGCAGGTGTGGCCGGAAGATCTTGGGAAAACGAGCAGTCTCCACCACTCACGAACGGCAACCTCACACGAGCAGCAGTAAAGCCGAAAAAGGAGTAGCTGCGGCATGAGGTCATGATGGACAAATATCCGAGCTAAGCACCAGTTGGTTGCAAGATCTGCCTGCAGGCTGTGGCAGAGTTGTCTGAATGAATTCTGTGAGGCACGAGCCCGTGTCTACCCCGACTGGTGCCACGCTCCTCGCGGAAGAACGACAACACCTGGCAAGGCCAGGTTGTCTTCGCATGGCCGTGCCCCGCGCTTGACCAGTCACCCGATTGGGGAAACCGTTTTCGCAAGACGTGGCAGGCAGATGGGCCGACAATGGCCAGCCGAGCATTCATTATGGGAACAGCCTAGCTAGCAGTAGTAGCAGCAGCAGTAACAGCAGCAGCAGTCGGAACAGGAGGAAGAGGAGCAGCAGCAGCAGCAGTACAACGACTCCTAACTACTACGACGACGACTACTACTACCCGGACGACGACGACGACGAGCACGGCTTTTCGCGATTTGCCTGTTAAGCTCCTTTTGTCACTGTTGTCGCCGCTGTAAGCATTCAGTTATTCGACTGTTCTGTAGGCATATCTGCCTCGCAGAAGCTGCCCGGAAGGGCCAAGCGAGAGACAGTAGAGATCACCGTCGTGGAAGACCTCTGCCGAGACTTGCGGAAGGGCTTCAGGTTTGCATGGCGCTTCAACATGGTGTTCGGGCTTGGAGCGAACACCACACTGTTTTTCAACTCTATAATTTGGGGTTGCTGGGCGTTTTAGACGTGTCCACACGGATTCTGTTCTATCTTTTTTGAGCATTTGGGACATGTTCTGGTCAAACTCAAACGCAAACTCCAGGAAGCGTTCAGAACTTCTTGGTGCTGGTGGACCGACCTTCGTACAAATACAGCGGACAAGTGCGAGTTCAAGAACTACAACTACCGCTGGTGCAAATTGCTAGTACTGGTATTGCCACGAGTAGAAGTCGTGGCACGGATGATACTGCCACCCATGCTGACGCACCTACCACGACTACTATCTACTACCACTTCCACGGCGACAGGGACTACGACTATGACTCAACTACCGGTACGACTACAGTACCACGACCGGTCGAGCTGCTAGCATCACTACCACTGCTACTGCGAGGGCGGCTGTTGCTGCTACTTCTACTGCTACTGCCTTTGCTGTCAACTTCAACACCAAGGTCACTGCCGCTGCCAACACCATAACCCGCACTGCCGCTACCAACATGTGACGAGTACGTGCAATCCAGCATCAAAGCATCGAAGATTTGAGGAACCACGAGTCGACTACTGCAATGCTGCAAGCCGAAGAAAGCTCAGTTCCGGCGCCACTTGTACCAGAGCTGTAAACTCCAGCCGCCCTCGCTGCTCTCCAGCGGTCCGTGCCAACCTACGATGCACTCACAGGCAACCTTGCTTGGAGGCTGGCTTGTGGATTCGAGATGTGCCCAACCTGATTAAGACCCGAAAACAGCAGGGTCCTCGCTAAATCAACCCCAGAAGGAACTCGTGATGCTAAGAAACCCCAATGCTTGGACCGAAAACTTTAAACGGTCTCAAGTCGAAAAATCTAAAATCTAAAACAGACCCCAACGAGATTCTGAAGTTGAGGGTCTTTGAAAGGACCCCTTGAATAAGGCACCCCGACTTTTAAGAGACCTCCTTAACTCCCTCAGCCTTCACCGTCCGGCGGCGCTTTCACACTTTGGCGCCTTGGCCAAGGTCAGACCCTCAGGGGTCTGACCTTAAAGATACATGTGTATGTGTGTGTGTGTCTGTTACTGTGTGCAGATATACGCAATTGCAGGGAAGTTCTGACTGTTACCATGGTCACCATGAACTCACTGTACGTTGAAGCCGAGTTCTGAGCTTTAGGGGATCAGGGCTTGAGAGCTTGCAGAGTCTTGAGTCTGGTGATTGCATTTCGGGCATCCAATGGTTTGGGGGATCAAATTGGATCCGGTCCTTCCAGCATTCGCAAAACTGGCGCCTGAGCAAAACAGGTATGGCAATGCCAAGATCCACTACGATGGCTGAAACTCTGGCGATGTGCGACGCTAACTAGCAGGTAGTGAACACACTGTCAGTATGAATCGAATGACAACCCTCCCATCAACCAGCCTCAATGCGAACAGCTTCTGCCCAAGAAATCACGGCCCTGCTTCGAATTGTCCTTACCCAGATCTCAACATGACCTCAGGGAGCCCCAACTCGCATTTAAACATCAGCTTTTCAACGTACTATCCGTAAATGAGCGATAGGTTTCAGTAGTTCATGCTGATTCATGCTTGTGCTTTTGTTTGGTCCCCGACCTTCCCCTTGCTGCTGACGGGATGCGCTACGGTTGCTTTGTCAGCCACCCGCTGTAGCCAGACTTTCTCAAGCGGCGTGTACCCGTCGAGCCTCGTTCAGTCATTCAGGTCTCGTTGCTGCGGCGGGGAGGAAAGGCCTCTGCTGCCGTAGTAACGGCAGCTTCAATCACCAAACACGCTGCAGCATACCCTTCCTGGTCCTATGTGTTGCCGCGATACGATCCTTCAGAAAACCAGGTGACTTGCTTAGAATCTTGGCCCAGAGCCTCCCTGCTGCCGCCAGCCGCTCAAGAGCTTCAGGGACGCGGAGCGAGGAAAGGAGGCTCGATTCCTATGTGCTCGCAGTGCTCAAATGCGCCCTGCAGCATTTTTAAAAAAACCCAAAGGCCGTCCTTCGACGTGGCCCGAGCGCTGCTTGGAGCGGCAGCCTCACCTCGCTGTCCAAGCAGCAAGAGCATAAGCAACCCTGTGGCACCAATTGGAATACTTATGCGGATGAGTCTCAACGCTCAACTCCAGGCAAGTGGCCGGGCGTGTCAGGCGCTGCTGTGTCATCCAGCAGGGGGGACGAAACCTCTTTTTGCAGCGGCCGCTGCCTTCTGCTACATCTGAGCAGGCTCCGCAGCCGGCTGAATGGATGGAAGCGCCAGCGCGTCTCCTCGGTCTTTGCGCGCGAGAAGAAGTTTCGAGTCTAGAACGCTCGAGGCGATCTCGGTTTAAAGCCTCTCCCTCTGATGATTTCAGGCGTGCATGAAAGGAAGCTTCTCTACATGTCAAGGCACGGAATGCTTTCGTGCAAAACCTCAAGCACCCCATCCCAAGACGTTCAGACCCCGAAAACCCGCAACCTCCGAATCTTGTGAGAAGTGTTCGCCCACTCAGCACTCCGAAGACAACTCAGAAGGAACCCTAGTGCGGCAAGCAAATCCTCCAACACCCCATTGAACCTCATGCCATGCCCTGCAGAAGCTTACTAAGAGGCCTCCTCAACAGCAGGCACCGGTGCTGGCTGCAGCACTTCCGCCTCACCTTTACTGAGAACAACAATGAGTCAAAAGACAACTGCACCTACAACTAGCCCACAAGATGTTCCGAACAGTGCGAACATGAGACACCAAATTCATCGCGAAAAAAATGACAAGTTACACTGCTAGCCATCATCAGCTTCATCCAAACCACTATCACCAACATGACGAAAGGTCGATTAGTTCTGTGGCTAGTTGGCTTTCGGCGTTTCGGGCCTTAGGGTCAGGCCCTTCGGGGTCTTAGGGTCTTCAGTCTTCAGGTTTCGGGCAGGGCTGCATGAACGAAACACACAAGCACACTAGAAAGAAACAACCGGAAGCCAAGCACGTATTGAAACCCTTGCAAACCCGCATGAAAACCTTGTAGAATGTTAGCCCGTTCCAAGCATCCGAGCATCCATAGCTTGTGCATTGCTGTGTTTCTTTGCTGTGTTTCGACCCAAAAAACCCGAATCTGAAAACTGCGACGCCCTAAACCCCGCAACCTTAAAACTGCACACTAAAACCTTGAGATCCTGAAACAGAAACCCCAAGACTCCAAGCACTGAAAGCCCAAAACCCTTGGCCCTTACAGAAACCTGAAAGTATCCCGTGTAGGAACCCTTATGGTGACCCTTGCGGTGTAACCTCTTTAGCCGTACATACCCCGAAGTGGCACCTCTAAAATCGAAGCCGTATGTTTTGTACCCTTAAAAGGAACCATGGAAAGAAGCCTCACATGTGAACTATAGACCCCGATAAAGCCATGGTTTCCATACCTCTCGGCGCTGCACTGCTGGATGATGCAGCCGCAGTGGCAGGCTGCTCATTCTCCTGAGCTAAACGGGAAATGGCACGACTTTAGGGACTTAAGGATTTAGGTTTGCAAATCACAACGGCTACGTACACTACCAGCCCAAAACATTTGCAGCAGCTCAACACAGAACATCAGGCTTTTGGAATAAGGTTAAACCTCTCCTCAAGAAGTTAATTTGGCCTCCATGCTATTAGGCATGTAGACGTCCCGGATAGTCCCGGCATGAGCGTGATTGGAGGCAAGCATGGCCTGGTGAGGACAGCAACACAAGACGACACAAACGCACCATCTAAAGTCTGACTTTACAAGACTTAGAGCACGTCTTCTATGCATGACTGATTGATGTTTGCACGAGACGCATGAAAAAAAAGTTTCAGCTTCGGAATGGCAGGGAAGGAGAAATTCGGGCTGCTACTGAGCACCAGGCCAGTGGCTGAATCGCCGGGACCTTTGCGTCGAAGTAAACCCTAAACCCTGAACCGTATCTTGTTACATACCATGCCGTGTTAATCCCCAGTGCTATTGCGGCTTTTGCAAACGCGGTTCTCAATAGCTGGGGAGTACAAGATATAGCAGCGTTCGCCGTCGTCGGCGTCGAAGCAGTAGCGGCAGCAGTAGGAGGAGGAGGAGGAGGGCGAGGAGGAGTAGCAGCAACAGAAGCAGGCACTACCAAGTCGCCTGCTTTTGCCCCTGTTGCTGTTACTCTTGCTACTTCTATCACTTCGGCTACAACGAGCTGCATGGTGTTTCGGTAGTCCTAGCATTCCTCATACGGTGTTCTGTCTCACTACGCCTCTTGTTGTATCGGACTTCATGACAACCTGTTCTGATAAAGGGCCTGTGGTTCGTTCTGCATCTTGTTTCATCCTGCCACTATACTGAAGCCTACATAGAGCCGACGGAGCCTGTTTTTTGCGAAGGCTCCACCGGCACGAAGATCGTAGCATGAAGCACAGTCACTGTAAGATTGAAAGAAATGTTGAGTCTTGCCGTGTGAATCTTCAAGATCATCTCGCTGGCGCGGCGGGGCCACTGCAGTTCAGGTTTCTCGCATACCCGGAACATAGAACGCTTATTCTGAACGGCCAGTCGCAGCATACCAGACAACTAATCCTTCATATGGTGCATCGAATCTCTCAGCTGGTACTGTAAGAACGTTAAAGATCATGTATCGTTACCACATGTAAGGCTCCTGCGACTCAATGTCTATAACTCCCCCGGCCATCCAGATGTCTGAGTTCGGCACCTGCGCCGCATCAAGCGAGCATCTCCGCTCGTGTCGCCTTCGGACAATGCCGAAGCCGTCGACGCCGAGCAGCGTCACGAGTCTGCCGCAGCGCTCACCTTCCGCATCTCAAGTTCGGCTACGAGCCAGCTGGTGTCTTCAGAGGCCCTGACATCTCTGCCCTCTGCAGCTGCGGTTCCGCCTGGGAGGCCACGCGGTGCGATTGGTCCGGTGAAAAGTTCGATGTTGAGTGCCAGGCTGCACAGGGGGCATCACATGCGCGACACTGCGGCATGAATCAGTGCTGCTTGGGCTCGGCAACGAAGAGACAAGATCCAAGGTCTTTACGACAAAGCTTGCAGGTCAAAGAAGCCTCAAACGGCGGTGAGGCCGCGCTTTTGACTGCACAGTTCAACTCAATTCGACATCCTACTCGCTGCTGGATCGGCTCCATGTGGCCATATTCAGCTGAGTGGATAAATCCCAAATCCTATATTCACTAGCGATAACCGAGTATAATAATAAACTTGAAAAAGCAGTCGCCCTCATCATAACCAGATCAGTAAGGGGTGACAGGCTTTAAGCTGGAGTGACGGGTGCCGGGCTATAGTTTACCTGGATGACTTTTGCGAACCTACTGCACTACGCACTCACGGCTCACGCCGTGGTGAAACAGCTTTTCCCTTTGAGGGAAGATACATTTGCAAACCAACCAGGCGAGGTCGGCGCCTGGACAGGCATCGTTGTTAATGTTACTATCATGCATGTACAAACCTACATACATACATACATACGTACATACATACATACATGCATACATACATCCATGCATGCATGCATGCATGCATGCATGCATGCATACATACATATATATATATATACATGTCTACTTCTACATACATTTGTACGTATGGACGCATGTATGGGTGTGTGTGCGTGTGCAAGTATGCGTTATTCCTAAAACCTTCTTGGCATCCAGTTTCGAGAAGATTGACGCTGTGTGTCAACCCTGATAGCTACCATTTTCCTGTATTGTGTGTTTTGTGAAGTCAGTACACATTGCCGTACCAAGCAGGTGCCGTATTCCTGCGTGCCTGCGTTTTGGCGTGCTACGGACATCACTATGGCCCCCTATCTCCCACCCCTCGCCCACCCCCGTCTGGCAATGTAACTCCGTTACTGCCTCACTGTACTTTTGCTGTACGTCAGTCAAATCCTCGCACAGCCACCATGCACATTCATCCAACACCCCTGTTGTAATCTGGACTCCATCCTACAAGCCCCAACTTCCCCAAACCGAAAACACCGAACCCCACGGCCCAAGCCCCAACTCCCAAACCAAAGCCATCCTGCAAGGTAATATAGGGGCCTTAATAATTAGAGCAGGGGCTTGTAGTATATTATACTATAATTATATTATAATAAGGAACCCTCAAAATAGTACGGGTAATTATTTAGGCCCCCATATCAAAGCCTGGGCCTCCGGCCTAGCGGTCGGCCTTCTCCATGAGGAGCTCCACGGCCTTGTTCATGTTGCCATCGCAGTTGTGCAAGGCCTCTGCAATTTCGGGGCTCCGGTTGGAGAGTAAAGGGCTTCATGGGATTAGTGAGCCCGACCGCTGCTGAACCATCAGAACATCTACTCGCTGCTCTCATCTCTTTAATCTTTCTCGTTTCGATGTTCCTTCCAGGGTTCTGAAAGCCCAGCACGCAGGTCCAGGTCGCCTTTTCTGGATGGGGCCGAGCAAGTCTCTGGCTGGAGCTGCTGTTGTAGCGAAGCCCCATGCTACTAGCATTGACGTACTCTACTATGAAGCTGCATACTTGACCAGAGCAGCATGGGTCGGCAAGTCCTGCAACCCGACAGACAGGCTGGAACCCCGAACTCCAAGAAGCATTGGAACACAACCCTATACTCTGAATCACTCAAGACCAAAACCTCCTCAGACCTCTCGAAAGCGAAACCCTAGACCCTCGAAGCCTCAAAAGCTTGACTGGAGAAAACGTAATAATGTATGAGAGTAGCAATGATGATAACGGTAAGACTTGTAAGACTGATATGAAGCATCGTAAATTGCAACAAACATGATTCCCATCATCAAATTACCCTGAAAGCCCCCGCTGAGGGAATTGCCTGGATGCAGGCTTCCTGGTCTGTGAAGCCCATGTTTCGCATCGCCTGATGGAGGAGCAGGGTGCAGGAAGGGCCTGCTCTGGAACTTGGCGAAGAAGGGTAGCTCAGTAGTGCGGGTTGTTGGTATTTAAGGTTCAGAAGGGCCTCTGGTTGAGGGATTTGGGGCTTTCAGACTTTAGGATTCACTAGGGTCTGGGGTTAAGGGGACTTACTCCCTGAGCCAAGCCGGCCGCCGGGCCCCGGAGCCAGGCCTGAAGCTGTCCCTTGTATCTGATCTCTGGGCTTTCTTGTTCAGCAGCAATGAACATGTTGAAGCACCTTGGCGGCATTTTCTTAGGCGGTGAGTGTCTAGCGTCTCAAGAAAGACTGCTGACAATCCACAAATCTGCTTTGGCCCGCACTCCTTGAAGTTGTGCGCCGGACTTCGGTAGTGCAAACCGCTGAGAGCTGCTGGCGAATCCTGCCACGTGGCTCAGCTCTAATCAAGGGCTTCTGAAACTGAAGGGTACCCCTTAAAAGGGGTCCGTATCAATAAAGATCTTACCAATTAAGGTCTGCATCGCAGACCATGTCTTCTGAAACTCCAGCGTACGACAAATCTCAAGCCGGAGCTGCATACGCCGGACCATCATCCTTGATGTCTTGTCCCTGCAACATGCACGGCATCAGCGGGGGATCGGACACGGGCCCTCAGGACAAATGCCGGAGCATTTTTCCAGCGCCTTCTTCCCTCTAGCGTTTGGAGCGCTTGCTTTCGCGCCATCAGTCATCGACCTGGAGGAGTCAGAACTTGAAGCTACTATATTTACTTTGCAGAAGGAGTAAGCTCCCTGCAGCTTTTCAACTGAGTCTTGCAGCTTGACCATTGAGTCAATGGTCTGTGCGTGAAACATCTGCCTCAGGCTGTGCTGCGTAGGAGTAGGCTCTGCAGCAACTGTGTCGGTAGGGCAGGCACCCAATAAACGAGGGATCCAGGAAAGGATCGTCGGGGTGGACTTTGATGCCCGGCCTGGCTTCACGTGAAGGCTGCACACTCATAATGTCGATGCATTTGAAACTGAGCTGTTAGCCCTGGCATGGCTTGGACCAGCTGCGCCAAGAGTGACTGCATATTCTGGTCCTGATCTCACTTGATCTGTTTAACGAATGATGACGCTAATTACGAAGACTGCCACAACAGGAATCATTGAACACTTACTTCCCCAAGCTGCCCTCATAGCCCCGATTGATACTGTAACGATTGCTTTGCGGTCGGTAATTCACCGCGTTGTCTGTGGGGTCAGCATTCCCCGGCCATGGCTTTTGCTGTTTCCTGTCTGGGTCAACTCTAGCTTGAGGAATCTGACGCCTCTTTCGCCAAGTGCCACGTGGAGGATGTGGCAACCACTTGGAGGATCATGGGACTTAGCAAGTAAGGTTAGAAGTACCTTAATTGGGGTTATAAGTATTGTTACCCTCATTATAACCCTAGTTACTACGTCCCATGATCCTTAAGCACTCTTCAGGACAGACCGGCCCTGATCTGCTTGGCTTAAAGGGCGTGGCACTTCTGCGACTCCGGTATCGCCAACAAACGCTGCATTTCCAGGAAGGCGTCACAGACATGCCCTGTAACACACAAGGGAGAAAGCCAAGTAAGCAGTACACAGATCAAAGGGAAAGGGCGGAGACAAGGGAGAAAACTGGCACGGCGAAGGACGAACCAAAGAAGCTGTTCCAGCAATGGATCTGAAACCCGCACACTGGCATAGTGCTTCGAGCTAGCTCCCAGTCTGTCTTTCATGGTTGTGGAACGCTGTGTTGCTATTGATTGCGTGTCAGTGCCCGACACGTCCCGCAGGTGTCACAGCGGTACATCACTGCGTCAGACAAGAGTTCAGCGAAATCCTGCATCATGGACGCCATGGCATTGGTGTCGAAGGTTCCTTCCACAGAAAGGGCAGCGTTTTAGAAGATGTCCGCTTCCGACACCGAGTCGCGGGCCCACCCAGGCAGGAGCTTCGACACCTTCTTCCTCCTCCTGTCCACTGCAGCTCTGGAAGGGACAAGCATCCTAGAAAAGCCAGTAGTAGGCTGGAAGTCCTCCTCTGGAGGTGCCTGACAGCAACCAACATCCAATGCTTTCAACATCTAGAAGTACCTAATTCTGCGATAGCCCCAGCGACATGAGGATCGGGATCGCGTGTGCAGGCCGTGCCTCTTCCAGGGCCTCCTTCTCTCCATCCTCCGAGGCAGCCAGAAAAGCCATTCTGTACTTCCGGGCTGTTTCCGAGCACGCTCTGCAGGCTTCAAAGCGCCATTGGGAATCCGGGCCTCCTATACGGATTCTACAAGGGCTACGAGCATGCTCTCACTGGATGCACACAGCTCCTCCTCGTTCCGATCTTCGCCTGATCGGAACGACGTCGCAGCGTTTTGACGGCTTCGTCTTACTGATATGAGAACTGCACAGATCGGCTGTGCCGATTATTCTAGATCCCACGATTCGAGCTTGCGTTGTGGACAGTTCAGCGCTCTGTTTTGCACTTAAGAATGGTTTGGATGTCCCCTGTTTCCCCAAAGCTAGCCGGCATTTTTGGCAGACTACAGCCCAGGTTGCGGCTAACGGAAATCCTACCCTACTGGCTACAACCAGCGCTGCACAAAAGTGTCCCAAACACCACAACCTGTGACGATGAGTGACCCGGCTACCATAACCCAGGATTTCTTCTCCTCAACTCAGCTCCAGCATGCCCTAAGCCTACACCCCAGAACCCAAACCCTGATCTCTCAGCTCATATGTCCATAGTCCGGCCCGAAAACCTTGAACACGAAGGTCAACGCAACATCGCAAACATCCCAAACTCCAGCTCCCACCCCGGCAGGTGGGAGGTACTTATGACTTATGACCCTTCAGCACGAAAAACTCAGAAAGCCTAGAACTGCAAAGTTAAAATGTATAGTACCAACAGACACCGAACAGCTAAGTTTCCCAAAATCCCTGCCCTGCTCCAAAGAAACGATGATGATCATCATCATTATCATCATCAGCATCACAACAGTATGAACACCACGACAATGGCAATAACCAGGAGGACTCATATACGATATACTACAATACCTCTAAGAACAAGGAACCGAACCCTGAGGAATACTGCTACAAGTAATAACACATGAGCATAAAAGTATATAAGAGTAGTATAGTAATGTAAGTATCCAAAATAATAAGAATAATAGGAACAGCACCAATCATAACTAGCTCACTAACTAACTCACTAACTAACTAACTAACTAACCAACTAACTAACGAACTAAGACCCCTCAGGGACGGACCTTGGCCCTCGTCGTCCTCCTCATCGGCTTGACCCTGCCTCGGAGCTTCCAGGGGTCTTTTTTTTCAGCGTTCCAGGCTGGGCGAAATCGTCTCATAGGGTTTTTGGATGGTTTTTGTGATATATATATATATACAGTCTAAAGAGGCTTCGGTAGGGTTTGGCTTGTGTTTTGTTGTGTTTTTGCGGCGCTTTGCGGAGCTTGTCGGGCCCTTTGCAAGGTTTCGAAGGACTGGTGTGGACTCGCTCTGCAAAGTGTTATAGGGCTGAAATGGCTGCATAATGTTTCGACAAAATACAGAACTCGAGGGCTTTAAAGGGTTGCCAGCGTCGCACGCAGTGCTTGCAGTTCAGTTTGGTGATTAGTTTGAGGCGACGCCCAAGATCTTGATGCAAGCTGGCATTGCCGGCGAAGTGCTCCACCCCAGAGCAGCTTCCACGCTTTGCACCGTTAAAAAGGCTGTTACCAAACAACAGAATGTTCACTGATTAAGGCGTGAATCGTACATGGCCCGTGGTCGTACATGACCCGGTAGATTCCTTTGCTCCGTGGCTTCGGCGACAGAAAATATAGCAAACCCAAACCTCCCCTAAACCCTCAGCCGTAAACCCGAAGCCTTGAATCTTGCTAAAGCCCAAACCCGAAACCGCCAACCCTGAACCCTGAACCGTAAATCAAAATTCGAGCGCAAACCCCAAGCCTTCAAGCTCATAACAGTAACCCAAGCCCCACACCTAATTCCCGAGACCCGGTGGCCAAATTAGACATGTACCTAAACCCAAATGCCTTCGACCGCAGATTCCCCGACATCGTAAACACGAAAATCCGCAAACTTCAACCCTCAAAAGCCTCAAAGCCCGAAAGAAGCAGCCCATGAAAGTCCTCGAAGCCTCATCCGCCCCTGATCCCATAAACCCTAATTAGACCCCCTGGACCCTAAAACCCAAACCCCGTAAAACCTCTAAACCCTCCACCGGAAGTCACCAAAACCCCCCAAAACCCAAAACCCTGAACCCAACACCCCTCAACCCGAAAATCCCAAACCTTAAAATCCCTAACTCTAAGCTTAAAAAAACAAACGAAAACAATGACAGGCCACATCTTTCGTTGGCTCTTTAACTTCTCGGCCTGAGTTTCGAGATCTCAACCGTTTCTGTCGGGCATTGGGTCTGCGGTAGATTATCGTATACCTAGCTGTATAGGGACAACCAGGGGATACTATGAGCACCCATCCCGACCTCTACATTAAAGACTAAACTTGAAAGCCTTCAAGGCCAGTCATAACCAGGTCTCGAACGCCCCAAGTCTTGAACGCCCCAAAACTATGACCCTCTAATCCTAACCCTCGAAATCAAGAAAAGACGGGTTTAGAGGAGTGAAAGTAATTGAAGCGGACGGGACTTTTGCGTCCAAAACCCGAAAAGGATGCAGCGCGACATTGCAACCTCAAAACTCAACCTGAAACCGTGCTCCTTGTGCCCAAAACGCGTCCATAAACCCAGGCGCATGAAACTCCGTGCCAACCCGTGCGACCAGCTCAATCCTATCCGCCTGACACGCTCAAGCGACATCCGCGTGAACCTGTAACTGCTTTGAATCTGCCAACCTCTCATCCAACCAGAGCTCCGAAAGACTGGAAGACACAACTCCACTGAACCCTGCTTAAAGGATCACGGCACTTAGTAACTAGGGTTATGATTAGGGTAACTATACTTATACCCCCAATTAAGGTACTTATAACCTTACTTACTAAGTCCTATGATCCTCCAAGTGAACCTGCCTTCGAGAAAGAAGTTGACCGAATGCAGTCTTGCATGCAGGGTCCAGGCTCATAAGTATGAAATGTTGGGAGAACCCCCACTTGGAGGATCATGGGACTTAGTAAGTAAGGTTACAAGTACCTTAATTGGGGTTATAAGTATAGTTACCCTAATTATAACCTATAGTTACTAGGTCCCATGATCCTTTAAGCAGAAGTCCAACTTCCTGGCCACTACATGATTATCATACTTCGCGATTATCATTCTCAGCATTGGAGACTTGTGTGGCGATGCTGACTATTCATCTGCGGGTGCCCCAAACCCACCTGAACATTCCAACATGTTCCAACCTTCTTCACCTTCTTCCGGCACCACTGTGCCCCGAATCCCAGAAGCTCAAGACCTAAACCGCAAACCCAAACCCAAACCCTAACTGAATCCCCAACCCGAAACCCTAAGGCCCTAAGAGCCCCAAAACCCCTCAACGCCCTACATAATTTAAACCTCACCGTTAACCCTCAACCTGTTACTTAAACCCAAAACACCAAACCCTCAAGCCTCACGATGCTATCCTTCCCGCGTCTCGGCCTTCTCCGCCTCCTTCTTCTGGGCTTCCGCGGCCGCTAGCAGTCGAACATACTCCTCGTCCTGGCTCAAGGCGATGCTTCTCATTCCGATATGCGTTTCTCTCGTCATTTCAAGATCTCAAGCCTGTGTCTCTACCGATGCCGCAGCGGCTCATCCGAGGAACTCGCTATGAGTGTGAAGTCAAGCGTTCAGTGCACTGGCACAGAGGGCTTTCTGTGGAAGCCGGAAGTGATGTTGTTGCATGCGTGAGCCTGAAACCCTCATTCGATGGCCTGCTATCACAAATGCCCTGGCCATGAGATCATCCCAATCTCCATTACAAGAATACAACGCACAGCTCATGTACTTGCGTGTGCACTGCTGGATGCACAACATGCTAAGAAATACCTTAAACACATGCCGGACTTGCAATCGTGCACACATACAAGCACACATGCAAGTATCGCGTACACATGTACGTCTGTACACTCATGTCTGTGCGAATCTACCTATTTCTACAGATGGCTGCATAACCACATGGCTGCACAGGCTAGCCGTTCCGTCTCATGCTCGTACCTCCTGCAAACATAGCCTGCTGAAAGAGCCAGAGCACGTGCAGACTTCTATGCGCGTTGTCAATTGCATGCAAACATACACATAAACACACCCACGCATGAAGTGACGGCCACAGCAAACGGGGCAGATGGATTCAGATGGTAGGCAGACTCCAGTCCTGCATGGGCCTCCGGATGTCCTCACACATCTGCCTGGCAAATGTCGCAAGAACACAGTGAAGTCCATGTGGGCTGGTGCCAGAACTTGCAGCGCGATGCAACGGACATCGTGTTAGCTCGGCTTCCTGGGCCATTGCGGTGCATCCCAAACCTATCTGCCAAGCTGTCAACCCTGGACCAACAGCCGTAAGATTAATAGACAGATGCATAAAAGGATGGCTTTCCGGCGTCAACAGCATCCTTGGCCTCAGAACGTCGAAGGATCCGGTTCCAAGCCCCTGCAGCAGCAGATTAAGGATTCAGTCGTTAAGGAGTTCAGGGTGTCAACCCTACACCCCAGCTGTGGGATTTATTATCCTATAACGGCGTTGTAGAGGTCACAGATAAAAGTCCTAGCACAGTACTTTGCATATGTCCTTGTAGCAATCGTAACGAGTCATGTTCTTGCTTTGTGGTGAACAGTTTAAGCTTTTTTGGGGTGCGGAGGCTTTGGGATTTGCTCTAAAAACCTCATTAAAACCCTCAACAACACCTCTAAATAAGCCTGTACAAGCCCTAGAAAAAACTCAGGTGTCGGGCTCAGGGCTAATTGGGATTCTGGAACTTATAACTCTATTAATACACGACTTCGTAAGTCCCCGAGCACTCCAAGTAACATCCTCGTAAAATTCGGAGAAATGCCTCGAGCTGGGACATGGAGCGATCCGTGCTGCGAATGACATCGCCTGCAGCGGAGAAAAGGTGGCTGAGGGCCGATTTAAGGCCTTTAGAGTTCATGGATTTGCATTTACGGCTTCAGGTTCAGCTTTGTGTTTGCTTTTGGAGGCGTCGGGTCTAGGGCTTGCGCTTGGGGATATCACACGTGGGGTAGATGCCAACTGGAATCAACCAGTTCCCACACGGGACTTAGCAGGGCGGAAGTAATGTAGGTACTGGCAACCTGAACACTCTAATTCAATTCGCGTGTTACGAGGCTTGGAAGGGTTACGGTTCGGGGGTGCTTCTTGGTAAACCGGAGCTGCTATGCTCTCGAAATAAAAAAAGAACCTCCCACTTACAAGCCTTTGGCCGCACCCCGGAAAGTAGGGTTCGCGGCCCTTGGGGCCTTTCTGTAGGGCCTCAGTGCTCTGAGGATTTATGCTTTTGTGCTTCGGGTTTCAATACTTTTAGATGTTTAGGTTTTAGGGTTTAGGGGTTTTGTAGCTCTTGACCAACAAAGGAAAATCTGCATCCACAGGTCCACTGAGGGTCTGAGTCTCCGGCGGACGTGCACTGGATTTCGCAGCGCTTCCGTCGCCTGCAAGAGTGGTTCAAGGGTTGAAGTTCTTGGGCTCGCAAGGCTCGTACGGGACCCGACCCTCGAGGGGTTAGGGGCATGCCATGTCGGGCGGTTACTAACGTTGAGCCAACTACCTTTGCAGATCACATGTTAGAGGCACTGAGCCTACCAGGAATATTACCAGCGCCATCAGGATTCCTTCCGTTACGATGATTCTCGGGTATAGGGTTTAGGGTTAGGCCCTAAACCCTAAGGCCCACGGCCTGCTTCATGACCTCCGGGTCGTGGAGCATGAGGTTCAGCTCCGGGCAGGTCTCGAGGAGCTGGCCGGAAGAGCGCAGTCATGAGTACTATAGAGGCCTTCAGAATTAGAATAGGGTTCCTTTAAAGGGTCTATAAAGAAGACTACAAGGGCTACTATAAGGGAGTACTATAGGGCCTTAAGAAAGAGAATAGGGGTTCCTTTAAAGGGGTATAAGGGTTACTATAAGGGGACGATCATCTAGGGGTCTTAAAAATTCGAATAGGGTTTTGGGGCCCCTATAGTACTAGATAGTACTCGCTGCTTATAGTCTACTTGTAGTATGAGATACTCCCAAACCCTCTTCTGATGAATACAGCGCATCCTCGTCATGCTCATCCTGATCGTAATCATCATCATCATCGGTTGTAATGTGAAGGCACCTGTCAATATCGCCAATCGGGGGCGGGGCGCGTCAAGCCCAAACTCGAACCTAAACCGTTTGCCTCACGACCCAAAGCTGGCTCCGATCAGCCGTCCTAACCTGAGTTTTCTCCTGGAGTTACGTAGGGGAGCCTGAAAATTTGGGGGTCCTTGTGGGAAGCTCTTGTTTGAAGCATCCCACCGTGTAAGGTCGCTATGTTTGCTTCCATGCTTTAAGTTTACCCGGACAAGCACCATGCACAACCTTTCGTGCTGTTCTCGGAGCCTTGGACAGCCTGGGATCCATCTTGAGCAGGCTGCGCATGAAGTCATGATCGTTCAGCAGGCTCTGCATAGCCGGCGACTGGCAGAGCAGAAGCAAGATTCTTGAATTGACAACTATGGTGACAACATGAGACGAAACCATTCAGCAACCTCCAGCCAGCCCTTGATAAATCTGCGTCTGTGAAGCCTACAAAAGGCAATGTTGCGATGCTTCGAGCGTCCGGAAACTGAGAAACGCTCCCCCCGGATGCTCTACCATGCAAACCCTCAACCGGGCTCCTCGAGCATTTGCTGCAGGATGTCAGGATTCTGCAGGACGTGCCGCCTCGGCGACGGGATGCCGAGATCCATGGAGCCACTCCCAGAGAAGGATCAGCCCTGAGTCACAGACTGAAGGGCTCCCAGCTGCGGCGGCATCTGGCTGATGTCTACACCAGACGGGCCCTGCAGATCAAGGCAGCAAGCAAGGACCGTTCCCATGGATCTGCGACAGCTGTAGACGGGCGCACATCGCCACCACCCTGCTGTCCATGAAGCCTTGCGACTTCAGGAAGCAAAACTTCTTGCTCAAATGTCACCACAGATCCGCGTGGTGCATACACGCGTGCCTGAGGCCTTGGCAGATGGATCGTGCTGTTCCGGTCTACGCCGTAGGCTTCCAGAGTTCTGCCATCCTCCGGGTGCCAAATCTCAGAGGGCAGATAAAAACACGCACTCTCGGTTCGCTCCTGAAGCAGCCGACCAGCGAAAACTAATCGTTGTCGGTGACGCTTGATGCCACACCTTCGGGTTACAGGTTTAGGGGGATCCTGGGATAGGGCTTTCAAGCTCCAAGCAGCTTTCAATGCTCGAGTTCAGAGGCTGAGCCGCTCGCTTTGGTGCCAAAATGGATCTGAACTCCTGGCACATTCTACCCCAAACTCCCAACACTAGGTGGCCTATAAGTAGCTCGGATGATGCGCACGACTTTGGGTAGCAGACCTCTATTCTTGTCTTCAGGTCCACATCGAGATGGACCTGAGCTATCTCCAGTGCTGCCAAGGAAGTAACAGCATCTCTGCTCTGGTAACCTAGGCCCATCATTTTCAAAAGTCAATATCCACATGACAAACAAATATTCATTATTGCTATGGCCATTTTTAGACATCTTAAAGTAAATTATCCAAATTACCAATACTCATTATGGCTATGACTTTGCAAGCTCCAAAAAGACAGCTAAAATAATGGGCCCGGTGGAAGCTGAGCTCTTTCACGAGGCTTCCGTCAGGTAGCTTGACGGTGATGAAGGCGACAGGCCTGGACGCAAAGAATGATTTGTTCGCCTCGCCCTAGGCCCTGGAACCCCAAATTCAGCCGTGCCCCAGACATGGTTGCGCCGATGCCACCGCCCTAATTGGCTGCGGCAGGCCGAAACGCTGCAGAACGTAATGATAATGGCAGTGTCAGACCAGCGTGGAGCAAGAACAACAATGATAGCCACAGCTACAGCATGATCATTGTGATCATAACTGTAATCAACATCATTAAGCCCTTGAATTCGGAGGCTTCAAACAGGTTGCGAACATCAGAGAGCTTCTCATCATCATGTGCATGAGACAACGGCTGCATGCTGAAGAAGAACGGCGGAGGAGGAAGAAACGAGGGCAGGAGAAACCCTCGAACAGCCCGAAATGAAGAACAGATGGAGGCGGCCGTCATTTTTTCATCAACTGAAGCCCTCCTTCGGACAAGAGTCTGATGTAGCCAATCTTGAAACCCCCCGATAACCAAACATAGCCCCCGAACCCCTTCAACCCTGAAGGCCTTAAAAGCCCTGAAGCCCCTCCCAAAGCACGCCAACTGAAGGCATCCGCCCTGGTCCAGCGCTTCAGGGGGGCAGTGCGCGCTCTTTTCCCACCAAGGCATTGCCAAGGCTGGAGAGAGCGACTCAGCGCTTCAGGCGTTGAGGGCTTTAGGGTTCTACGGCTTAAGACTTTAGGGTTTGGGGTGTAGTGGGAGTTCAGGGTTTGCGCCAAGCACTGTAATTGTTGAAACTAGGCCACTAGGCTTTAGGGTTGCAGGGTTTATGACTTTTTGGAGTACTTTAGGATCCGGATTAGCGAAGCAATCAGGATCAATCCATCTCATTGAGGAAGCCATCGCTGACCTTCAGGTGGCTTTGAAGGCACTGAAACACCGAAAAGTGCCGAAAAGCCCAGAGCCTTGATGAGCCTGGGCCTCCGCCCTGAATGCTTTCAACAGCAGGGCCAGCAGGCCACGAAAGATATGATACAGGGTCCTTCATGATGTATACAAGGTGTTTAGTTTTCTGCAGGAAGCGGCTCTACTTCTATTATAACGGAGCAGGTGCGTTTCGGCCAATAGTTCTTTCAAGCATGACTTCGGACTCAAACCGCAGCCACACCTGGCGCGCAACACCTGTCCCGAATCATGTCAAGATTTCGCCCTTGCTGACTGTGTTGGTAATCTGCAGCTCAAGGAAACGCTAGCATCTTCTCTCCAGCAAGTAACGGGCCCCATAAACCTGCAGAGCTCCTTCAAAACCGTCTGAAACCCAAGTAAAGCCCCATCCACGGCCGCCAAACGTGTTACAACTTAGGACCCTTCGTTCCGGAAAAATTCAAGTCTACGGAGTGTCTCAGGCAAATATCAGAAAGAATAAAGTAACAGAGACACTGAAAGCGCACTGAAAGCGTAGGGAGCCGCCGAAAGAAGCCAGGATCCCTGCTTCCTGCACCACACAAAGCCTCAGTAGACGGCACACTCCGGAGCTTCGAACCCTGCTTAGAGGGTTAAGGGGTTATTAATTATTAATTATTAATTATTAATTATTAGTTATTAGTTATTAATTATTAATTATTATTACTAATTATTATTAATTTTTATTATTATTATTAATTATTATTATTTACTATTAATTATTATTAATTATTATTAATTATTATTAATTATTATTAATTATTATTAATTAATTATTATTGGCTAGCTCAGGGGTTCCAGGGTTCACCGTTCACTTTTGCTGCTCTTGGCTCAGTGGTTTTGGGGGTCCAGGTTGGCGTTTGGGAACTTCGGCCTGTGGTTCAAGCCCAATAGGGTTTAGGGTTTAGGGTTTAGGGTATGCCCAAGGGTTCGGGGACCGAAAAACGCTAGATGCCGTTTTATAGAAGCCTGAGCAATGGCCCACATGATTCCTTAGAGTTCCTCGATATAACTGCGCTATAATAATATACCCCAAAATCCTATTATTCCTTTAATTAAGTTATGTAATGCAATATACCCCATAACCTATTGCTCCTTTAAGTAATCAAGGCCCTTAAAGCTACCCTAAACCCTAAACCCTAAACCGCAAAGTACCCAGCTGAGGCTGCTAACCCGTCCTCCGTGAAGGCGACAGGCTCCGCCCCTCGAGAATGGCACCAGATTCTTGGGAAAATGGAGCCCGAATAGCTACTAGGGTCTATAGGGAATTCCCTCAAACTCGGGGGGAAATGGCACCATGGTATTTATAGGGTTTTACGGTTGTTAGGGTTTAGGGCTTAGGGCTTCGGGTTAAGGGCTGAGGGTGTTTAGAGTCTTGAGAGCCTTGGGTTTTCGGGTTTAGGGCTTGGGGTTTTAGGGTTGTAGGGTTTAGGGCCGGAGGCTTTCGGAGTGGGGCTTAAATAGGTTTTTTGTGTAGGGTTCGATTCGTCTAAATACAGGATCTGGGAACATAGTAAATTGGCAAACAACTGAGATAGCTGCAGCTACAATTGCTTGTGCCCCAATTAAAGGTAGATCTAACCTTACTTACTCAGTCTCCCGATCCCCCCCAGAGGCTGTTCCACTGGCCGCTCCAGTCTTCAGGTTGGGTCTGAGTTAACATAGATGTCTGTTGGCCTTGGGATATTACTAGTTATTCACACTGGCGTATGATCTCGGACTTCGCAAAGCAACATGAAACGAAACCATGAAACCCAGGACTCTCTAGCACTCTAGCACCAGTCCCAAACTGAACGCAACCCTTGCCGAAAAATCAGCCGGAGGCCTGCTCGGGATTCGGGTAGGAACCCTGTAACCTTAAATACCCCAAACCCTATTCTAATGATTAAAGCCCCTATATTGTAGTCCCCTTATAGATCCCTTATAGTATCCCTTGCAGACCCCTTTAAAGAAACCCCAAAACCCCATTAAGTTTCACACGACGCGCATCTCTGAGATCTCTGCCCAGCTTGCGCATGGCCTCCTCGCTGCCCTTGCGGCCAACACCGTGCCTCTAAAACGCTTGGCGCCGTCGGGTGTCGGATTCGTCGGATGCGCCATTTAGGGCTGCGGGCTTGGAGAGGGCTTGCGACGGCTTGCGGGAGCTTGGGGTCTACTTAAAGGATCATGGGACTTAGTAACTAGGGTTATAATAAGGGCAAATATACTTATAACCCCAATTAAGGTACTTATAACCGATTGAGGGTTTGCCGATTTGTGCCTCTTTGGTTTTGAGTGAAGGGTTTTGCACGCAAGAGTTTTGGACAAATGAACCCCGGCAATTCGAAAAAGCGGTCGGCTCCAACAGGCTCAAAAAGGCTTCTGAATCATCAACCTAGCAGTCTGAAACCTGAAGCCCTACATTCGACCCTAGATCCTTATTAGGTTTGAGAACCCCGATCCCTGAGATACGAGCCCGAAAGCCTGAACCCTGAACCTGCAAGCCCCGAAATCCTATACTGAAATCCCCTCCACATGCCGCTGAACACGCGAGGTACAAGTGCTCCGAGAGAAACTCCATGAAGCATCGAGACCTCGGGCTGTGGATTTCGAGGTTTCCGGAGGGCAAACCGCTCTAAAAGTGCTCTTTCGTGCGGTTTGCATCTTCTTCTCTAATTTTCTGGTCCCTCTCGACTGGTTTGCTAATCTTTCTCAAATTTCCCTTGCTGTCATACTCTCTAGTCTCTTGTAAGCCCTTTGCTCTTTCTTCTCGAACTTTCTAGTCCTTCTCAACTGGTTTGCCAGAAAGCAATTCTGCTGCCTTTTAAATTCTCCGGTCTCTTTCGAGCGGTTTGCTCCTTCTTCGCGAGTTTTCCAGTCCGTTTCGGCTGGTTCGTTAAGCGTTCTCAAATTCTCCTTGCTGTCAAAGTCTCTAGTCGCTTTTAAGCGCTTTGCTCTTTCTTCTCGAACTTGCTGGTCCTTTTCGGCGGATTTGCTAAGCCTTCTCAAATTCCACTCTCTGTGAAAAACTCTAGTCTTCCTTCGAGCGTTTTGCTCCTTCTAGTCCCTATCGGCAGTGTTGCTAGTCTTTCTCAAATTCCCCTGTCTGTCAAAATGTCTCGTCTCCTTCGGGCGGGTTCCTCCTTGTTCTCGAACTGTCTAATCCCTTTCGACTGGTTTGCTAGTCTTTAGGGTTTAGGGTTTAGGGGTTTAGGGTCTAGGGTTTAGGGCTGTTTGCTAGTCTTTCTCAAATGCTAACGCCTGTCGAAATCTCCAGTCGTCTCTTTCGATCGGCGCGCTCCTTCTTCTCGAACTTGCCAGTCCCTACTTGGAGGTTCATGGGTAGTTATAAGTGGGGTTATAAGTCCCCTAATATGGGTCATAATTATTGTTACCCTACTTATAACTCCACTTATAACTACCCATGAACCTCCAAGGACCCTGTCTGTCGAAACCTCCAGTCTGTTTTGAGCGCTTTGCCTCGAGTTTAAGAAGGGAAGATGAAAAATCCGCGCAATCCGCTCGAAAGAGACTAGAGCATTTGACAAACTGGAGACTTTGAGAAACAGGCACAACCAAGTCGAAAAAGACTAGGTATTGTCAGAAAAGGCAGCAAACCGCTCGAAAGAAATCGAAAGAGACGAGACCAGTCAACCAAGAAGACAATCAAAGAACAAGGAAAAAAGGTACCGCTCGACATTGAATCGAGAATATGACAACGAAGCGAACCAGCCGAAGGGGACTGGAAATTCGAGAAGCAGGAGCTGGAAAAGACTGGAAACATTGACAGAACGGTTTGAGAGAAAGAATGGTAAACCAAGCGAAATCTCGGGAACATGCGGGACAACCGGAGAGTTGGAGAACGAGAAGCAAAAGGTACTAAAAATTTTGAATTTGGGACCAGTGAGGGTGACTCTGTCTCCCGCTGCCTCCCTTCACTTGGGACCGTTGGGGTGGCCATGCTGTTCGACACTTGTGTCCCCTTGTCTGCCTTCATCTGCAAACAGTTTACTGTGGGATTATTGTTAATTCCCCCGGCCGTTTACTAGGGGTCCTTGCTAATTCCACGAACAGTTTGCTGCAGGGATTTTGTTGATTCCCCAAACAGTTTGCTGTGGGGGTTCTTCATATGAAAATAACTGCCGACGCTTCGTGCTGTGGGTGGGTGGCAAATGCTCGGGTTTCCGACGCTTGTCTTCTGTTCTCCCTTCATGTGGGCTCTTGAGGTCCAAACCAGGTATTGCTCTGGCGTAGCTTCAACTGTGTGGAGTCTTCGGTGCTGGTTAGCTGCTGGTTGAAGTTTCATCTTGCTTCCTGAGGCTCGGGCTCCGCCTCCCCATGCAGCATCTCTGCACCGCGGTCGGGAAAGACTTCCAGCCTCACGACTACAAACCGGTATAAAGGGCCACTGCGAATGCGGCTTCGCAGTAACTGCACAGGGATTGCTGTTATACAGACCGCTGGAACGGGCTTGGCATAGTCAGGTCGAAATTGGAACGTCAGTGAAGCCGAGATCCACGCCGAACAGGACCACGCAGCGCCTGCGGTGAGATTAGGCCATCTACGGCCAGAGGGTCCTGAACCCTTGCTTCGACACCACTTCAATAGGCAGCAGTACGAGCCTTCTTGAGGTATGTTATTGAGGTCTGCTGGGGGAAGCACATCAACTGATTCGCAATCCTAAATCCGATACACCAAGCTCACTATGCTGAAAAGCGCCTAGTATCCTGCTCATCTATGCGTGTGCGTATGTATACGGGTATATGCATACACGCACGCATTTAGGAATAGACATAGACATAGAGGTGATTGACGTTGGCAGTGACATAGGCATATACACAGACATGGTTAACGAAATGTATGCGACTTCGACTATCTGTAACTTTCAATTCTTTGCATGTGTATATGTATATATATATATGGCGTATACATAGACATATACATTCATACACATGTACAAAAACATATACATACATATGTATATAATACATACATACATACATACATACCTACCTACCTACCTACCGACCTACCTACCTAGCTAGCTACCTACATACATGCATGCGTGCATGCATACACACATACGTACATGACATACATGCATGCATGCATACATACATACATACATACAATGTGCGACCCCCATCCCCTTCGTGCCACCTTTCGAAGATGCTGTGCCGATTCTTCGGCTGCCGCAGGGCTGGTGAGCCTGTCCAGGATGCTAAGATCCGGGTGACTACTTTGCGGTTGTAGGGCTTTGGGATTCGGGTACGCCGAAAGCTGAGTTTCGCAATACATTTAGCACGATGTCGGGTTTCCCAATTGGACTAGAACTGCCACGTCTACAAGTCTGGAACAAGACGAGGTTTGGACTCTTCGATTCGAGGTTAGAGCTTAAGTGCTTGAGATCCTTGGTGCTGGTTTAGGGCCGAGCGAGGAAAAAGCTAACCACACACTGACACCTCTCTTAATCGCAAACAAATCAACCCCCAAAAGTCACGCCACCTGTCTCGTCCGCCATTGATGAGAAGCACAGCAGCCTCCTGTCCTGAAAGCAAGTTCGGATTATCCGAATCCCGAACCCCCCCCCAAAAAAAAAATCTAACCCCGAACTTCAACCGAAACCAAGAGCACTAAACCCTGGAACCCCAAACCTTAAGACACAAAACCACAAAACCCTGGCCTCAAAAGCTGTAACTGAAACCAAATAAGTCTTCAGCCTAGCACGTGCCATGACATGCCCAGGATTGTTACCCCAGGAAACAGAAGCACTCACACCTCGGTCAAGTCCCGTGTGCGACACTATAAAACCCACTACTTTTGCTGTGAACATCTTGCATCTCTAATGTGATGGTGGTGGTGTGATGGTTACCCGTGCTGATAGCACTGGTACTTATATACTTCTATGATCCTTTTATGCACCCCCAACCCCTGAAGCCCTAGACCCCTGCACCCTAAACCCCTACGCAGCTTAACACCAGAAACTCCTAAACAACGCGTTTAGACGCTCGTTGCAGGAAGATGCGAAGCCGCTCCTTCCGACCGTGGCGTGTCATGCCGACGTTCGGGCAGCAGTTCCCCCGCGACCTTGGTCCCCGTCGGGGTGTAAGAATGGGCTTCGGGTAATCCGGAATTCTGCAGCCACAACCGCCACCCTAAATCCTCGTGGAAAACCGACATTCAATTTCCATGGCGTTTACGATGCTTGGGGTTTGGCGTCCGGTCCTACGTACTCGCCAAGGTTGCAGCCGCCACGGCACCGCCGAGCGAAGATCCGCCCGCAGATGGCGGCGGGGGCCTGGCATCAGCAGCTTCAAGGGCCCAAGAAACTTACCTTTGGTTAGTAGGGAATGGAGGAATGGGGTACAATTATAACTACTATTACTACCATTCTTCCATTCCCTACTAACCAAAGGTAGGGAAAGCACCTGAACAAAAGACTCCTACATTGGTTTGGGGCATGAGGGCGCCTATTAATATGGATTCCAGGGAACCTTATTCGTGAGATCCTTACGTCTACGTGACCTGCGGGCCCAAGAGCGCCCGACCCTGCTGGGAGGATGACTTGGACGTGTACGGTCTCGCGATGAGAGTATAGGGATCCGGATAATTTCTCATAGAACATAGAACCAAGTGCAGCTAGTCATCAACCTCAAAGTAGACTAGTAAGAATCCTGATAAGACATAAGCCATGGAAAAACCACTCATAGTCACGGACCATCATCGCCAGTTCATCGGCAACGACAACTGCAAAGGCTTCACTGTCTCCGAGCAGACTAACGCGCATACGGATGGGACGGTCGAAGCATTTGCTGCAATGGAAGTAACTTCCTCAACTGTGCCGAAAGACCTTTCTTTGCCACAGCTTGCACACAATCTCGTATGAACAGTCCGAGCATCGCCCGCAACAGGTACCATTCTACCCGTCACTTGACACACGGCATCGTGCACTGCCCAAGGAACATGCACTTGAATGGAAGGAAGATCATAAAGGGGATGCTTGGAACATTCGAGTGTCAAACAGCTCTGATTCCTGATCCTCGGGCTGCCACAGCGATGTTCTCAGAACTCATCGCCGTAGCCTTCCTCCTCTCCCTCGCCCTCAGCTGTTTCGATGCCAACCTCTTCGTAGTCCTGCTGGCGCCAAGCTTGCGCAACCCGAAACGCTCGACGGTCGTTACTCTGGGTTTTAAGGCTAACTTATGACTTATGAGTAGTAGGTCAAAAGAGCCAAAAATGTTGCTTCGGCGCCTTCTCCAAAGCCGCCAAATCTTCGCGAGCCTCAGAAAATTCGCCCTCTTCCATGCCTTCTCCGACGTAGTGGTGGACGAAGGCACGCTTGGAGTACATGAGGTCAAACTTGTGATCGATGCGCGAAAAGACTTCGGCGATGGCCGTGCTGTTCGAGATCCTCAGCAAGCACACTGCTTAAA
Source organism: Symbiodinium sp. clade A Y106 (assembly GCA_003297005.1). Classification (NCBI taxonomy): domain Eukaryota; class Dinophyceae; order Suessiales; family Symbiodiniaceae; genus Symbiodinium; species Symbiodinium sp. clade A. The sequence goes on along the minus strand of BGNK01000793.1, from coordinate 65,177 downwards.
GTTTAAACTCATCACAGCATGCNTACTACAGCACAACATACACATTCACCTCAGCTTCATTCGTGAAAGCTGACCGGCGTCGTCCTGAGGGCTGCGCGGTACATCATGCAGCAGGCCATGTACTTGCCGTGGCCTTGGCTGCGGGTTGTTACATGCCTAACCGTGTTTCGTACCCAAAACCATCCAAAATCCACAACGTCCAAGCTGCTGCAGTTGTCATGACACAGCAAGGTCCTGCCAAGCGGCGTGGGTCGCACTTAACCATCATGGATGCCGGCTCGAAAACGGACATGGTGATCTCCGCCACGGACAGCTGCTCATGGTATGCCTTCTCAGCCGAGATAACCGGGGCATAGGACGTCNCGGGGGTACGGGACCAGGTTGGTCTGGAACTCCGTGATATCCACGTTCAAGGCGCCATCGAAGCGCAGCGACGCGGTCAAGCTTGAAATGATCTGAGCGATCAGGCGGTTCAGGTTGGTGTACGTGGGTCGCTCGATGTCCAGGTTCCTGGAGCAGCATGTGTGTGTGTGTGTGCCTGAACCATCTGCTGACTAAACGTCTGAAGTGGCAGAGCACGGAAGGCAACTTATCCGACCCCCATCCAACATGAAGCAAGCTTCCTGCGGCAAATATCATACAAGGCCTCGTTGTCATACCTCGGCTGGGTCTTGCATCATCGTGGCTTGGGCTTAAGAATCTTAAAACAAAAGCCGAACATGAACGAATGTCGTTGCAAAGATCATCCGAGACGCATGATGGTCACATCGGTGTGCTCCAGGAGTGAATGCACGCACAAGACTGTGTTGTAGGGCTCGACCACGGCAGTAGCCACTTGAGGGCAGCACCACACGGTGAAGGAGATCTTGCTCTTCTTGCCGTAATCGACGGACAGCCTTGTAAGCTGGCAAGATCTTCGACAGCTCTTCGCTTAGGGCTTAGGCCCTAAAACTTGAAATTTTGAAGCAAGCCCGTTCGGCATAACCCAGGCAGCCTCTCGAGCATGAGGCAACCAAGACCTGACCCGGTTCCGCCGCCGCATGCGTTGTAGACGCAGAATCCTTGGAGTCCTGTGCCTCGGCGACAGAATGGTCGAAAACGNAACCCAGGCAGCCTCTCGAGCATGAGGCAACCAAGACCTGACCCGGTTCCGCCGCCGCATGCGTTGTAGACGCAGAATCCTTGGAGTCCTGTGCCTCGGCGACAGAATGGTCGAAAACGTTTCGGATTAAGGGAACACAGACAAATTAACGCACAAATCGACGATCTTGCAAGCAGGCTACAGTTGTCAGCCAGCTTCCTAATGCGGTCCAAGACCAAGTCCACAATCTCTTTGCCAATGGTGTAATGTCCACGAGCGAAATTATTTGCAGCATCCTTTGTCCATGCATCACATCAAAGCGACATGACTACAAAACATGNCAAGTCCACAATCTCTTTGCCAATGGTGTAATGTCCACGAGCGAAATTATTTGCAGCATCCTTTGTCCATGCATCACATCAAAGCGACATGACTACAAAACATGGTACTTGGTCCAAAAACTCTTGTTTCTTCAACAATAGTAGCTGTATTTTCAAACGGCTTAATGGACAACTGAGCAACTTCTTTTCCGGAGATGAGCTGCTCCGGGTGGAACAGCTGACGGTACGTGCCCGTACGGACCTCATCCACGACCGTAGNAGTAGCTGTATTTTCAAACGGCTTAATGGACAACTGAGCAACTTCTTTTCCGGAGATGAGCTGCTCCGGGTGGAACAGCTGACGGTACGTGCCCGTACGGACCTCATCCACGACCGTAGGCTCCAGATCCACCTGCCAATGAAGATTGTGTTGTTGCACTTCACGGTGGTCGCAAGGGCGCAAAACAAAATTTTGCCAATGTCTGCCCAAGTAACCATCACACATCGCGGCACGTGCTTGCCGGCCCCGGTCTCACTGAAGAAGGTATTGAAGGCGTCCTTACATAGCGGGATTCTGTTTGGAGTGATATGAACTTTCTCTGCAATGTTGANAACCATCACACATCGCGGCACGTGCTTGCCGGCCCCGGTCTCACTGAAGAAGGTATTGAAGGCGTCCTTACATAGCGGGATTCTGTTTGGAGTGATATGAACTTTCTCTGCAATGTTGAATTCGTTCGGTCGAGACACCCTTCGTGCTTCTTTGCTTGCCCGGCAATCCACCAGCACGAACATGAAAGACCGGAGAGAAACAAAAACCAGAAGTTGAAAGCAAGTGGAAGAAATCTTCAGGTCATCGTCAATTCATCGGGACAGCAGCTTACATAACAATGGCAATGCCAGGGGCGATCTGCACTGTTTGGCCAGAAACCGATGAGGCGAAGAGGGTGCGGAAGCCACAGTCAGTGTGGGAGTGAGGCCTGTGTCAACCGACAACAGCCGATCACACTAACACCAGTCAAGACCTCAGGGAACCCACAAGGATCACACTAAGTTCCGTCACGGCGTCACGGAAACCACGTTGCACAGCGGCAACAAGCGAATGCCAGTCGCGATGATACAGAAGTGAACCCAGCACGAAGCGCAACAGGTGCTTCCAAGGTTGGGCAACAGGCGGGAGGCGTGCAAGACAGCCACCCCGAGTAGGGTGAGTACAGTAGGATGCTTTGGCACGGCCAAGCACGTCAGAGCTGGAGGCGCCNAAGCCAAAGAACAGGCCATGAGAAGCGAGAGGAGAGTGACCGAATAAGCGCACGGGTGCAACCTATGGGGAGGTAAAGGATATTGAGGCACACCACACATGCAATAAACATGAGGGTCAGGGGCCTAACTCCGTGTCTCACACACACGAGGACATCATACCAACCCACAGCAACCACATCAAAGATGTCTCTCCGACTTCTTCCGCGGCAGATTCCGCAGCAAGTGCGAGGGATCAACGGGAAAAGCGACAATACCTGGCAGGTATTTCTGCAAAGCCGTGGGCAGCGCAGACACAAGAGCTAAAGAGACACCTGCAGCGATGTTTTGGATCAGCTCCACTCGCGCGCCAGCCCACTCCTGCATGCTGAGTTTTCACCTGGGCGCGGAGTTCACCAATCTCGGCGCAGACTTCAGCCGATAAGGACTTACGCAATGCAGGAACCTGCATGTCCCCTCACGGCCACACCTAGCCACCTTGCTGAACCCATCTGTCATCATTGCGAGTGCATCAGCGTAATCATAGAAGATGATGTACATATTCTTCTTGCATGCTCTGCCTTTCGGCACTAGGCCTGCTCGGCCCGTTAAACCCGGCGGGGCGGCGAACAGCTTCAGCAAGCACTTCTGCAAAATTTCATTTTCTGTTTGGCAGACGCCCTGATCATGCGATATCAGCCAAGACCTGCTTTGCAGTAGTCCCGGCGGTATCTGAGTGGCCCTGGCGACTAAGGATTGAGGAGTTTCAAGAAGGCCATACGGCGGCTGCACGGGCTTACCACCCGCACCGTTGCCCATTTTCACCGGAAACGGCGCAAGCGCATTCTGAATCAAGCTGTCAGTAGTGTGTGCTTGTCCTTCGTTGTGGTCGTAGTCTTGGCTTTCTCAAATGGTGGCGTCCGATCCATCTGCACCTTCCGTCTCCGAAGCGGAGTAGACCGCCGCTTTCATGCGATGCACATCCCTAAACACGCCATGACAAAGACAGGGGTTAAGCTTACAACATGTACTACCAGCACGGGGCTGGCAGAAAGCTGACCAATCACGGCACCACCACTGCCAGCAATCAAGAAACGAGCTCACGACGAGACAAAGCGTTAACAACTACCACNTAAGCTTACAACATGTACTACCAGCACGGGGCTGGCAGAAAGCTGACCAATCACGGCACCACCACTGCCAGCAATCAAGAAACGAGCTCACGACGAGACAAAGCGTTAACAACTACCACCAGTCCCTGAGCTACTGAAACATTCCCTGGCGAGGGTGACTACGCTGATGATCGCTGATGTTGACAGATTGTTGGATCATTGAATCGCAAGACCGAGCATCGAGCAAACACCATACGAACGATGCCACCAGGAAAGCAAGCAGAAGAAGCAAACCAAGTAGCAAATCACCGAGAGTCCAACACCAGGACACGTAACACGTCTCACATACGAGCACGGCGAGAGCCACTACCAGTCGCAAGCAAGAGGTGGTGCTGCAGTCATGTCAGAAGCAACATCTCGACGAAAACCTCAATCGAAAGTAATACTGGTGCTGGTGCGGGTGCCAATGGTGACGCTCATGGTGGTGGCACNCTGCCGATGCTGTTGGAGGTGCTGGTAGCGCTGGTGGTGTTGGCGGTGCTGTTGGAGGTGCTGGTGGTGCTGGTGGTGCTGGTGGTGCTGGTATGGCTGGTACTGCTGTTGCTGCTGGTGCTGCTGCTGCTGCGGCGGCGGTGGTGGTGGTTGGTGCAAAATCCCGGTGAAACAGGAGACAGTCACGGGTCCGAGCAAAGTCTCTTTCCAGTGTCATGTTGCAGTGCTCCCACCTAAACAGAAGAAAGCATGAGACAAACACATCGCAACAGAATGCGACATACCATGACATACCCGTCGTGGTTGCTTGAGGTTTGGGCAGTGCTGGTGGATTAAGTTCAGGGCAGTTGCGACATGCTGCCTTCGCCCTGATCCAGCTTACGCAGGCATAACCTTCGACACCTGTTTCGTTACCTGGCTCGTGGCTTACAAGAACTTACTTTAACACAAAGACCAGAACTCTCGACTTGTGCAATTTCCGCCCCCCATATTCCTCAACACCATCTCTGTCTTCTCCAATTGCGGCGAAGATGCATCTCCTCCACCAATCCTCAGATCTTTCGTTCAGCGCGGCGATGACGTGTGTACACCCTGCGAATCCCCAAAACACTCCCTCCCCCCAGCTGCGGCCCTGGGATCGTCTTGTCGGAGGGCATCTGGCCGTCCGGCTGGATGCCGTGCTCGAGGCAGAAGAGCTCCCAGCAAGCATTGCCGATCTGCACGCCGCCCTGCCGGCAGCACTCNTGCGGCCCTGGGATCGTCTTGTCGGAGGGCATCTGGCCGTCCGGCTGGATGCCGTGCTCGAGGCAGAAGAGCTCCCAGCAAGCATTGCCGATCTGCACGCCGCCCTGCCGGCAGCACTCGTAGCACCCAAGCCAACAGCCCCGGCTCCAAACCCCCAAATGCCGGAATCCCAATGTGAGTTTTCGCATAGTGAAGAAGCACACCCTAAACCCAGATCGCTAAAACCTAAGCTCGAAATCTTAACGCTTAAGCCCTTCGCCCACAACACCATGATTATTCAGTGCTGCACATGCTCTCCCAAACCGCCTGGGTGCTAGGATTCAGGCTCCATTGCGGGTGGCACTTCGGGGCAGACCCGCGCCTGACCGATGTGGATGCAGATTGCCTCACGCATGGCTTAGTACGGAAAAGGGTCGGAAGTCACCTCGCGATGTAGTGGCCTCAGGCACCAATCCTTCTCGGGCCCAACAGCCACGTCGTCAAGCACATGATCAGCACATGGCAAAACCTAGTGGATACCACGCCCATCAAAGACATCAGCACCACCACCACAAGACCACCACCAATGTCATCATCATCACCATCGTCATCATCAAGCACAGAAGCAGCATCCCCTGCTTATCATTAACATCTTCTCCATCACTCGCCATCGTCATCATTCACACGACATAATGACATAGTTGTCTTCGCCACGGTCCGGCTTGCAGAATCAGGTGAGAAGGGTTGCAAACGATGAAACTATAGCCCTAGCCGAGAAAGTTGCTCCTTCAACCGTTACGAAAAACCTTTTCTTGCCACAGCTTCGGCGCGCACTCTTGAATGAACAGTCCGAGCGTTGAACGCAACAGGTACAGTTCTACCCGTCACTGAACACACGGCATCATGCACTGCCCAAGGAACATGCCATTCAGAGAAAGAGATGTTTAGAACATTCGAGTATATTCGAGTGTCAAACAACGCTCTGATTCCTGATCCTCGGGCTGCCACAGCGATGTTCTCAGAACTCATCGCCGTAGCCTTCCTCCTCTCCCTCGCCCTCNTGTTTAGAACATTCGAGTATATTCGAGTGTCAAACAACGCTCTGATTCCTGATCCTCGGGCTGCCACAGCGATGTTCTCAGAACTCATCGCCGTAGCCTTCCTCCTCTCCCTCGCCCTCAGCTGTTTCGATGCCAACCTCTTCGTAGTCCTGCTTGCGCCAAGCTTGCGCAACCCGAAACGCTCGACGGTCGTTACTTTTGGTTTTAAGGCTAACTTATGACTTATGAGTAGTAGGTCAAAAGAGCCAAAAATGTTGCTTCGGTGCCTTCTCCAAAGCCGCCAAATCTTCTCGAGCCTCAGAAAATTCGCCCTCCTCCATGCCTTCTCCGACGTAGTGGTGGACGAAGGCGCGCTTGGAGTACATGAGGTCAAACTTGTGGTCGATGCGCGAAAAGACTTCGGCGATGGCCGTGCTGTTCGAGATCCTCAGCAGACACAATGTGTAAATTCATCATGCGCTGAGGGATGACTTACCTGAACAAAAGCCTTTGGCAACTGAAGCTGCAGCCCTAGGTACATGCAGCAGGCACGCATGACCTTGGCCAAATCTCCACCCGGCACCACGGTCGGCGGCTGGTAGTTGATGCCGCACTTGAAGCCGGTGGGGCACCAGTCCACAAACTGGATGGTACGCTTGGTCTTGATGGTAGCCACTGCCGCGTTCACATCCTTCGGAACGACATCGCCACCTGAGACGAGCAAGCCAGCAAAGACTTGCAGAGCTCTCACATGACGATACGCTCGATACAGCATCGTATATTGTTTAGCGCTTACACTGCGGTACTTTGATGAGCGTGGTGGTGTCACAACCTTGTTCTGTGGACAGGATGTTGTTGTGTACTGCAGGCTCTTGTTGCAGTGCATTGCAGCGTACTACGGCACAATATTCACATCTACCATCTTACGGAACAGTCGGGCGTCGTGCAAGGGAGTACTTCATTGGCGAAAGCTGACTGGTGTCGTCCTGAGGGCTGCGCGGTACATCATGCAGCAGGCCATGTACTTGCCGTGGCCTTGGCTGTTGGTTGTTACATGCCTAACCGTGTTTCGTACCCAAAACCATCCAAAATCCACAACTTCCAAACTGCTGCAGCAGTTGTAATGATATAACACGGTCCTGCCAAGTGGCGTGGGTCGCACTTAACCATCATGGATGCCGGCTCGAAAACGGACATGGTGATCTCCGCCACGGACAGCTGCTCATGGTATGCCTTCTCAGCCGAGATAACCGGGGCATAGGACGTCNATGGATGCCGGCTCGAAAACGGACATGGTGATCTCCGCCACGGACAGCTGCTCATGGTATGCCTTCTCAGCCGAGATAACCGGGGCATAGGACGTCAACATGAAGTGGATGCGGGGGTAGGGGACCAGGTTGGTCTGGAACTCCGTGATATCCACGTTCAATGCGCCATCGAAGCGCAGCGATGCGGTCAAGCTTGAAATGATCTGAGCGATGAGGCGGTTCAGGTTGGTGTACGTGGGTCGCTCGATGTCCAGGTTCCTGGAGCAGCATGTGTGAGTGTGTGCCTGAACCATCTGCTGACTAAACGTCTGAAGTGGCAGAGCATGGAAGGCAACTTATCCGACCCCCATCCAACATGAAGCAAGCTTCCTGCGGCAAATATCATACAATGCCTCGTTGTCATACCTCGGCTGGGTCTTGCATCATCGTGGCTTGGGCTAAGAATCTTAAAACAAAGGCCGAACATGAACGAATGCCGTTGCAAAGATCATCCGAGGCGCATGATGGTCACATCCGTGTGCTCCAGGAGTGAATGGACACACAAGACTGTGTTGTAGGGCTCGACCACGGCAGTAGCCACTTGAGGGCAGCACCACACGGTGAAGGAGATCTTGCTCTTCTTGCCATAATCCACGGACAGCCTTGTAAGCTGGCAAGATCTTCGACAGCTCTTCACTTAGGGCTTAGGCCCTAAAACTTGAAATTTTGAAGCAAGCCCGTTTGGCACAACCCAGGCAGCCTCTCGAGCATGAGGCAACCAAGACCTGACCCGGTTCCGCCGCCGCATGCGTTGTAGACGCAGAATCCTTGGAGTCCTGTGCCTCGGCGACAGAATGGTCGAAAACG
>BGNK01000793.1:21307-55867 GCA_003297005.1 Symbiodinium sp. clade A Y106 | reverse complement strand
AGCAACCACATCAAAGATCGTCTCTCCGACTTCTTCCGCGGCAGATTCCGCAGCAAGTGCGAGGGATCAACGGGAAAAGCGACAATACCTGGCAGGTATTTCTGCAAAGCCGTGGGCAGAGCAGACACAAGAGCTAAAGTGACACCTGCAGCGATGTTTTGGATCAGCTCCACTCGCGCGCCAGCCCACTCCTGCATGCTGAGTTTTCAGCGACCTGGGCGCGGAGTTCACCAATCCCGGCGCAGACCTCAGCCGATAAGGACTTACGCAATGCAGGAACCTGCATGTCCCCTCACGGCCACACCTAGCCACCTTACTGAACCCATCTGTCAATTGCGAGTGCATCAGCGTAATCATAGAAGATGATGTGCATATTCTTCTTGCATGTTCTGCCTTTCGGCACTAGGCCTGTTCGGCACGTTAAGCCCGGCGGGGTGCCGAACAGCTTCAGCATCGTTTTCTGTTCGGCAGACGCCCTGATCATGCGATATCAGCCAAGACCTGCTTTGCAGTAGTCCCGGCGGTATCTGAGTGGCCCTGGAGACTAAGGATTGAGGAGTTTCAAGAAAGCCATACGGCGGCTGCACGGGCTTACCACCCGCACCGTTGCCCATTTTCACCAGAAACGGCGCAAGCGCATTCTGAAGCAAGCTGTCAGTAGTGTGTGCTTGTCCTTCGTTGTGGTCGTAGTCTTGGCTTTCTCAAGTGGTGGCGTCCGATCCATCTGCACCTTCTGTCTCCGAAGCGGAGTAGACTGCCGCTTTCATGCGATGCACATCCCTAAACACGCCATGACAAAGGCCAGGGGTTAAGCTTACAACATGTACTACCAGCACGAAACTGGCAGAAAGCTGACCAATCACGCACCACCACTGCCAGCAATCAAGAAACGAGCTCACGACGAGACAAAGCGTTAACAACTACCACAAGTCCCTGAGCTACTGAAACATTCCCTGGCGAGGGTGACTACGCTGATGATCGCNGCACCACCACTGCCAGCAATCAAGAAACGAGCTCACGACGAGACAAAGCGTTAACAACTACCACAAGTCCCTGAGCTACTGAAACATTCCCTGGCGAGGGTGACTACGCTGATGATCGCTGATGTTGACAGATTGTTGGATCATTGAATCGCAAGACCGAGCATCGAGCAAACATCATACGAACGATGCCACCAGGAAAGCGCGCAGAACAAGCAAACCAAGTAGCAAATCACCGAGAGTCCAACACCAGGACACGTAACACATCTCACATACGAGCACGGCGAGAGCCACTACCCGTCGCAAGCAAGAGGTGGTGCTGCAGTCATGTCAGAAGCAACATCTCGACGAAAACCTCAATCGAAAGTAATACTGGTGCTGGTGCGGGTGCCAATGGTGACGCTCATGGTGGTGGCACTGCCGATGCTGTTGGAGGTGCTGGTAGCGCTGGTGGTGTTGGCGGTGCTGTTGGAGGTGCTGGTGGTGCTGGTGGTGCTGGTGGTGCTGGTATGGCTGGTACTGCTGTTGCTGCTGGTNTGCGGCCCTGGGATCGTCTTGTCGGAGGGCATCTGGCCGTCCGGCTGGATGCCGTGCTCGAGGCAGAAGAGCTCCCAGCAAGCATTGCCGATCTGCACGCCGCCCTGCCGGCAGCACTCAGCTGATGCCACCCTGAGCTCGCCTAACCTGAACCCAACGTATCCTGGCCCACCCGAAAACTGAGCTACAACATACCCGGAAGGGTTGTTAGCTTAAGGCCGTGGGGTTCTGGGGTTCTCGCAATTCAGGGTCCAGGCATAATGGTTTCGAGCATGTCTCTGGGCGCTCTGAAGCCCGAGCTCTACAAGCCAGGATAATACAGGGGCCTTCATAATTAGAATAGGGTTTTGGGGCCCATTGTACCATAACCATAATAAGGAACCCCCACAGTAGGTTTAGGAATTTTTTAGGCCTCTATAGCAACACTGCAAGGAGAAAAAGCGGGCCTGACCGATGTGGATGCAGATTGCCTCACGCATGGCTTAGTACGGAAAAGGGTCGGAAGTCACCTCGCGATGCAGTGGCCTCAGGCACAAATCCTTCTCGGGCCAAACAGCCGCAACATCAAGCACGGGTACTACACGGCAATCACTAAAGATTTCTGCACCACCACCACTATTGCCACCACCGCCAGCACCACCAGCGGCGACAGCAGCAGCAGCAGCACCACCACCACCACCACAACCAGCAGCAGCACCATCAGCACCAACATCACACCGCACCAGCACCACCACTGCCACCATCATATTGAGCAGCAGCAGCTTCAGCACCAGCAGAAGAACCGCTTCCTGCTCCTTCTTATGACCATCACTTTTCTTTATCACTGACCATCACCATCACCAGCGTCCGCATCATCACCAAAATCATCACCGGCACACCATCAGCATCGATGCCCTTTTGTTATGATGCTAAGCATCATCAGAATGATATGTGTTGTAAGTCATCATTCATCAGGATAATCGTCTGCACCAGCATCAAATTTCGCTCATCGGCCTTTGACAGCTCCTGCAAACCCCACTTAGCCCCGGGCCTGAGGAGCATGTCCAGAGCCACCGAGCCTGCAGCGCTTCTCTCCGCTATGCCGGCCCAAGTCTGGAACCACAGCCTCGGGGGTTTTAGGGGCGCTCCCTCTTTACCTGCATCGCCTTCTTCCCCTCAGCACCACGACTCGCCAGGTCAGCTTTGAGTTGGGGTGTAGGCATCTGTGTCTGGTGACACCGCTCCCTCAGTTCCACACACAGATCCTAACATGGCTGCCTCCCTGGCCGTAGCCGAAGAGGAAGATCTCATTCAGATGCCAACCTGCACCACGCAATAGGGCTCAGTGCTTCAGGGCTTCTGGTTTAGGGTCAGAGCCCTTTGAGTCTAGCCTGATATGATTTTCCTTCCAACTCTGCTTCACAGTCATGGATCCTGGCCGTGCGCTGGGCCTCCGGCCGATGTCGACGATAAGGATGCCAATGGCTTTCCAGAGTAGGTCCATGCCTTCACATGCTCAGGATTTAACGAATCAAGGTTTACGGGTTTAAGGTGGGGGCTTCAGGGTTTGGGTTTAAGATTTCGGGGAACGGCGGTTTTGGGGTTTTGGGCATGAGGGTTTAGATGACAAAGGCATCTTAGGAGTCTAGAAGTTTCAACAGACTCGAGGGGTCCCACACAGGTCATGAAAAGATCATCACGTTGCTGAGCCCTTCACAGTGTTGCTCGCCTTTTCTGTCTTGGTCGCTGTGCAATCTCGATTAGCTTCGACAATTTCATGAACTAGCAATAGTCACCCTGTTCTTATGATCCTACGTGCGTAGCCATGTGCCAGGTAAGCTCGCTTTTTAGCAATACGACTGGCAAACGATGTTAGAAAATCTTGCGGTGAAAGTGCCAGAACCCAATATTAACATTTGCAGCCGTGGCAACCTCAGTCAAGTGTTGAGGCATCAGGTGCACTAGCAGGGCTAGCAAACTTCAGAAGATGCGATCCCTGTCCATGCTGGAAGTCACGATCTGGAAAATGCAAAGGGCTTGCGTGAAGATGTCTAACCGACTTGACAACACGAGTGATGTTAATGCATATGGGCCACATAGAAGCACGACCATAAGCTTCGGCTGCAACACCGGCACTTAGTTCTTGATGACAAGAACCCTCACCAAAATGAGCACCAACATCCCCGCACTTGCTCTGCACACGTGAAAACAGCAACAAATATGATAGAAGCTAGGCTCGCATTCGGCACACTGGCCAAGCTAAGACAATGCTCAACACAGGCCATGTTAGTGCATCTGCTTTTCGCACAGAAAGCATCCAAGTGATCCACGCAGCTCAAGGTTCTCGACCCTTAACATAGCCAGGCCAATACAATTTCAAAGATGCTTATGAACTCTTAACAAGCCGTTATCAAAGCTTTACATAGCCCTCATAAAACCCTAATAACCTTATAAGACCCTGTAACATTTCTTATAAAATCCTTTCATGAGACCCCTAAAGCCCCAAAGCCGAGGCCCTGACTTTCCTCCATCGACTTCAGCCTGCGGCGCTCCTCCCATGTCTAGGAAACACGAGGCCCAACTGAGGGGGCCTAAGTTTAGGGTGTCTTTAGGGTTTGGAGTTTGGGGTTTAGGTTTGGAAAGTCACGGGATAAGCATTAGGGTTGGGTTTAGGATAGTCTCTAAGTGCTGCTACTGGAGGCCGTGCAAATGAACGGATACAACACTGTTGTTCGAACTACTTCATGCAACATTCAGATCAGCACGGACATTAACATCAGAATGAACATGTAGAAATCGTGCTGCGTTTTGGCCGGATGCCCTTTACCCGAAAATCGAAATCACCACCACCACAACCCTAAAGCAAGATCCGCAGACTCGCTAAGCCTGCAGCCCCTTTAGGCATACATAGTCAGACCAGGGTCTGTGGGCTTTGGGCCCCTTACCATAATAGAAGTATAGCAGGTATATCAGGTGACCCCAGGACGGCACTACAAATCTTCAAGCGCTTATGTCGAAGTTGCACAAGATGGGGGCCGAACCTTCTTTTTGCTGGCCCCTTGTTAAGGGACCTTATTTCTCGAAACTCCCTGTATTCTCTTCAAGAAGCCGTCTCCTTCCGAGACGGCTGGATGAAGTCCTGCGAGCTGCGGCATTCCCCGTATGCGCTGTGCCCCGGCCCGGATAGCACGAATCAAGTTCGAAACAGCAGTTTCAATCAAGCAGTATTGACATCAATGATAGCCCAGCAAGGGCAGCAACCATAGCCTTCACCGCGACACGAGTCACACGGATGCTTCAATGTTCGAACTACGAGGCAGGATGGCACCGCCGACAGGGACAAGAACAACAAACCATGGTGATTGTACGAGTACATGTAAGAAGCAAACGAATACTGGTGACAGCAATGATGATGGCCGGGATCACAATGATGTTCCAATGAAGTGCTGAATGAACTAGTATGCAAAGAGACTGGAATGACAATTGCTACTAAACTAGCCGAATAGTCACAACAAAAGTGGCGAAAACAACAAAAAGTAACGAACACTATAGTAACAGAGGCAAATCTGATACGCTAATCATGCTGTACTAACAACCAAACTGTGAATCAAGTTGGAAGGCGAAAGGTCTTTGATATAATCTTCTCCTACATGAATAGAAAAGTACCTTGCATCATCGGTAAGAACGCTGCGACTGCCTGTTGACCAAAGTTGTGGCAATAGTAACCGCGATACAGCTGATCACACGCTAAACCCTAAACCCTAAACCCTAATTCGGAGTTCTGTGTTTGCTGGAAAGCGGCCCCGGTGTTCTCGTCCCACATGGAAAACCAACTGCGCAAGGGTCATGTTGTCACAGGGCAGAGATCTTTGGGTCGTCAATGTTGGATACCGCGGAAGACTTTGCACTGCCATTGCATTGGGGTTCGTGGTTCTGAACCTGGCTCGGTAGGCTCGAAAGGACTTGAAAGCATCGTCTCCTCGAATAACTAACAGAAAAGTAATGGTGTGTTCGATTCTGTTCCGGATGTTCTGCCTATACTGTCACTGTCACGATGGCGGATGACCCACTCAACCGTGCTTGTCAATATCATACTGATTATCAGCTCATCATCTTCATCTTCTTCACGAATAGCGACATCATCACATCATCCTCACCGCCGTCATCGTCGTCCTCACCATCACTGCATCACCACTACCATGATCACCATAATCATTGTCGTCATCGTCAGCATTAATGTGATCAACATCACCTGCATAATCGTCATCACCGTCGGTATCATGATGATCGTGATTATTGCCGAGGCAAGCATCGTCGTCATCATCTTGGTCATCTCTTCATCTCTAGCACCACCATCATCACCACCACCATCATCACAATCATCATCATCATCGTCGTCGTAATCATCTTCTTCTCCAGTAGCACAATCATGGTCATCGTAGCACTCAGTCCTAATCATTAGAGCAGCACCAGATGTCTGCCAACGTGGCTAATCTGCTGCAGGCCTGTTTCTAAAAACTCTGGCTCTCATGCGAAGTGCTGAGGCCAAATCAAGGATCCAATGCAACTTCGGGCAATTTAGCTTGCACTCTCAAGCAGCACCCAGCTCCCTTGGGCCACCAAGCAAAACCCTAAGCCAGAGCCTGACCTCTGCAGCCCTGACCTACTGAAAACTTCAGCTCCGGGTTAAAGATCCTGCCAACCCTAAACCCTAAACCCTATTCACAAACCCACGAGACCTCAGAACTCCTCACACGAAACCACACCAAGCAGAAACCTTCCGAACAAAAACTCGCCAAGAACCTCTTCAAGAAAAACCAAGGCAGCTACTCGGCCCCAAGGCCCCAACCATGAACCCTGAAACGCAAATCCGAAGCCCTAAACCCTAAACTCCTAACTCCTAAACCCCTAACTCCTAAACTCCTAAACTCCTAAAATCCTAAAATCCTAAAATCCTAAAACCCCTAACTCCTAAACTCCTAAACTCCTAAATCCCTAAGCCTGAAGCCTGGCGGATCGTCTAGGAGCTCTTCGGGCAGAGCCTGGCTGACGAGGAGCTCTCGCTCGGGTGGGATGGGGCTTAGGGTTTAGGGCGTAAGGTTTAGGGTTTGGGGTTTAGGGCGTAGGGTTTCGGGTTTGGGGTTTAGGGTTTAGGGTTTAGGGTTTAGGGTTTAGGGTACGAAAAGATTGCTATGAGGATTGCGATAAGTGTTGCTATAAGGAGGACTGCACCGGTTACGGGTGTCTAGAAGACTTACTAGTTTGTTGAGTCATTGCGAGGTGTAGAGCATAGGGTGCAAGCGCTTAGGGCTTGGGTTTTACGGTCCTGGATTTCTGCACTTTAGGATTTGTAGTCTGGGCTTAAGGTATTGGAGTTTAGGCTTCAGGGTTTAGAGTCCAGGTTTTGGGGATAGGGTCTTGAGGGCGCAAGGCTTTGGGCTTGGAGTGCGGGGCTTAGGTGCAATCGATGAATCCCCTTTGCTCTACTAAGTGGTGGGTAGTCTGCAAGACGGAGTGTAGAAAAGAATCGGCACCGCCATTGTTGCTACTACTCTAGTACTGCTACCACGACTGCTATTGCCACTACTACCCCTGCTACCAGTGCTACTACTACTAATAATAATAATGAAAAACTATAACAAGCATAACAATAGTTTGTGATGACACTACTTCTGCAATGGCTGCTACTACTGAATCTGAAAGAGTAAGAAGACGACCTTCGAATCTCGCAGAGAACCGGCCTCAGGAGCGTTGAAGACCAAGGAAGCGGTCAGCGGCAGCCGCATCTTCTGAGCAAAGTCCACAAAGGGCTCCTCTGCTGTTTAAAGTTTAGCCAGTCGGCTTCGGGTATTCTACAAAGCGGTTGATAAAGGGGGCTTTAGAAAGACGCTTTGCTGCGGTCTAGGGTTGCGACTTTGGAGGTTGGTTGACGTACAAACTTTTTTGGTCGAGCACCTTCCGGCCGCCGAAGCCATGCAGGACGATAAGGAGGTTTCGCTCCTGGGCCAACTGCTCAAGGCGGAGGGCACAGTAGCAAAACTAATCCTTTCAAGAGTTCTGTGCCGTGCCTGGAAAAGATATCGTGGCGACAACATCGAAATAAGATGCCAGCCAAGACTCTAATCCGGCGCAGTCGCCCGCACCTGACAGAATGCAGGTTTTGGAGCAATGTCTACCTTGTCTTCATCTGTTGGGCTGGAAGCATACCTGCACGTATGCGTGTACTCGTACATTTTGCAACGGTGTTCGCACGTGTCTAGACACACAAACGTTGGGTATGTGTGCACATACATCTTTGCACCGATGTGTACGTACAAACATTTGCACATACATGGATGTGTGTATATATATAAACACACATACACATACATAACAGATATACAATTGCATGCATATTGACGGTCATAGTTGTGCTCATGCTTGTATATGTCTTCTATGTCTGCATGTATTCGTTGATTCATGTGTGCACGGGTATGCACATATGTGTATTTATATGTGCGTATGTGTATGTATATATATACATATCCACAAGCATAACATATATGCGTGTAAGTACATACATAGCTACATCTATATATAACGCGTTTATATATGTATCTGGTCGCGCACACACACAAGATCTTTGTGGCATATGTGTATGAATGTACATGTGCACATACATACATACATACAGACAGACAGACAGACAACCGTAACCTAAACCTTACCCCAAATCCCTAAGCCCTCGCACACTGAGCCGTAGACCCGAGCCCTACAGCCCTACGATTCCTAAACGCCTGTGCAGAACCCTTCTATTTGAAAAACCGTACAACCCAAAAAGAGCCCCTGTAGAACCCTTACAAAACCCTTACAGAACCCTTATAGAACCCTTACAGAACCCTTATAGAACCCTGTAGAACCCTCAGAGACCCCTTACAGAACCCTTATAGAACCCTCAGAGACCCCTCCAGCTAAAGGCTCCGGCCTTTCTTGCGATTCCTGGCTTTGGTAGCCGAAGGCTGGGCCTCACCCAGCAATCAGCCGGAGACAGCTGGGGGGTTTGGGCTTTAGGGTTTAGGGTTTAGGGTTCAGGGTTTAGGGTTTAGGGAAAGTTTAGGGTTCTCCAGAGTTGCTCTAGGATTCTGGGGCCCTGCGGCTGGCGCCAGGGTTTTGGGGGTTCTCTAGGGCCCTAGGGTTTCTCTAAAGGTGTCTGAAAGGATTTAGGTAGACACGGGCAGAACGAAAACCCAAGGCTGTGGCCACAGGGCTGCTGCCATGGACATAATGGAAATCTTGAAGGCCTGAAGAAGGTTCGGAAACCTACAAGGGCTTCATGAGGGGTCAGGAAGTCGCAATCACAGCTGCGCGGTACATTTTTGGGTAACTACCGCACTGATTGCACCATGGTACACAAGGTCACAACCCACGTGACCAAGACCCCTTGCTGCCTCCAGGGAATTTCGGCTTTGACGGCCTGAGCTTGACCTTGATACACATGAGTTTATTTTACTGACGTTCAGCCTTGACTCGGACTTCCGTCTGAGGCATGTTCTCCCCTGCTTCTGGCGGCTTTCTGCAGCTCTTGCTCTGCACGGAGCACCTGACAGCAGAGGCGAGGGGCTCAGGGCTTGAGCCGTTGATCCGAAGTTGCTGTGCCGCCCTGCACAAGTGTTCTGATGGAAGCCAAATTTGTGACATCTTCCGGGATCAGCGCAGTGTCATTCTGGGCTTCCTTGCCTGAAGGCAGGGCTTTAAGTCGACGTAAAGCCACACTTAACAGTCTTGACAGAACTTCTTCCCGCAAATCTCGGTTCGGGACGGATCTTGAGTAGGTCCGCCTGCAGCTGCAGCAGGAGCGGCGCACCTTCTCATTGCAGGAAAAGGATTAGGGATTAGGGATTAGGGGGGTTTTCTGAAACTGAAGTGAACTCTGAAGATGAGCTCTGAGCTCTGCTCGTCCTCAAGCGCCTGAAGCCGAAACGACGCAAGGCAACAGAGAGCCCCCAAGTGCTCGGAGCAATCCTGAGAAACTCTGGGCTTCGCGACGTCGGACTGACATCGTTGCAGCTGCGACAGAACCTCAAATCACACGTGGATGTAGAGACACCAGGCAGCACAACAACGTGGCAACCAAGACTCGAACAGCTACACATCGTCGTGAAAGCTTGGGTGCCGAAACACAGCATGGCACCACTGATGCTTTCTCTCGAGGCTTGCTCGCACAACGGCGTGCGGCGCAGCGTCTGCTGATGCAACAGATCTCCACCAGCATCTTCAAAGTCTCAAAGTCTAGAGTCGAGAGTATCCAGCGTCGACATGGGTCGCTCCACCGCATGACGGTAGGTAGGTGCATTGCGTGGGAATGCAGACATTGCCGGCCAATGCTCATCAGCTGAGCTGCCGCAGAGCCGTAGGGTGCCTGAACTGCTAAGAATGAGGATGAGGATGAGGACTATTAGGATCATGATGATGATGACGACGACGGGGGCGATTTTCACGAATGACAATGACGATGACGAAAGCGATTATGATGATGATGATGACGATGATGATGATGGAGAAAGTTCAGGAAAACAGCTCATATTACTATAATGCTGCGAAAGCTACATTAGATGAGTACCGAGGAGGAACAATGCAATTACAAAAAACTGACAGCTGCAATGCATACCACAAAACTCCAAACACTATGATGGGCAATAATTTGTACACATGTCATGGTAGAGAGTGAGAACAGCGGAATCAACAAGACCAAAGTGCAAAAATAATTGCAGGTAGAGTCATGGTAGAGATGATGACAATGAGAACCGTCACGAAGTGACAGGATTTCTTGTGGTGATTCGGGGACATCCAACGACGACACCAAGTGACTTGCAGCCCTGGCCTGCGAAGTCCGTCGATTCAGGCTGACCCCACACGAAACACCCAAACAGTCTCTCCGTTGCCTATCCAACGATTTCATGATTTCCAACCCGTTGACATCATTCACACGACATCATAAATACTAGGAATTCAGCACTGCCGTCCAACAAAGCCCTCTAAACTCCCACTCCAAGCCCACCTCCTATTGCTCGCGATCGGGCTCGCGATGCGGCTTGCGCTCTTTCTTGTACAGAAGAGTTGAGAGATCGTCGAACTCTGTGGAGGGCGTCCCTTCCTTGAGGTGCGTCAAGATCAGGATTAGATCCGTGCCATGACCTGGGAAGAAAAACTCTGAGGCTTTTTGTCTCGTTGCCTGTACATGTATTATCGAAGACAGTGCTGATGCTCTTTTCACTGCTGTCACGAGGGAGTAAGGGCACATTCGGACCAGGCACCACCTACCGCTGTCGGAAAGCCTTCAAAAACGAGGATTTTCAAACCCTAGGTCCCCTAAAATTGCTAAACCCAAACAATCGACAGATACTGACGCTCACACCCTGAGTCTCTCAAGTCCTAGACCTCCAAATCCATCTAAACCACAACAGTGCTGAAGCACGACACCCAAACAGCCATAACCCCTGCACGCAGACCCAAACGCTAAAGCCCCGAGAAGCATAGAATCCTAAAAGCCATGAACATCCGAAACCTTGAAAAACAAGTCGACCGTGAACGCCGGGGGCCCCAACCGGGCAGCGCTTGCATGAAAACATCCCCTCCGAAGTACTGCGCATGCAGGCCTGAGTACTTCGGGATTTATAAGGATTTCAAGTTCCGGGACTTAGGGATTTAGGGATGAAGGTTTAGGGCCATGCCAAGAAGCAACTGCTACGCACTGGCGACGGGAAACCACCATAGTACATGAGGAGCATGAATAAAAAGGATCATCGGATCACGACAAACCGGCCAGAGCAGTAGCAGTGACAGTAATGCCGGTCTTAATGCGAAAAAATCGACGAAACACACCGCCGTGAGGAGAAGGATTGAGCGGAGTGTCGAATTTGTGAATGCCGCGTCTAGATGGTTGTGAGTCTTGGTTGACAACATGTGCTTTGCTGTGGCTTTTCCAGGAACGAGACGAAAGGTCTTATTCGCAGATTGCGGCAGCCCCTCAGAAGCATCGCTGCTGAGTTCCCGGCGTGTCAGTGGAAGTCCGAAGCCATATCCCGCGAGCTCGCTGCGCCTGGGAAGACCACGACATCTGACTGCAAGTTGTAAGTTGTGACATTACTGCTGAGCATGTCTGAGCCTGCCGCATGGAATATTACTTGAAAAGATGATGCCCATCGGAATGGCATAGCTGAAGCCGTAACAGCAGCAGCTGCAGCAGCACCACCACCAGCACCCACCCCTGCCGCCCGAAAGCCTTTCAGGGGTATCCGAAACATCCAACAGCGTTTAAACCGTAAAACCCACACCACGGCAAGACCGCACCTGGCACCCAAATAGTTCTGGACCACCTGAACAAGCAACACGAGCACCAGCAACACCAAAACAACCGGTGCATGGCGCCCTTCTGCCGCCACTATCCCGTCCAGCCAGCAGGAAAGCACTGACCTAGATGGGGGGATGCCCTCCCCGAGCGGCAGCGGGTTCGCTACACCCAGACCCAAAACGCAAAAGACGCACTAACTGCGGAAGCGAACCGAAACGCTGACTGCAACCCCAGACCCCAAATAGACCCTAAGTCCTCAAACCCTGT
The DNA here is from genome assembly GCA_003297005.1 of Symbiodinium sp. clade A Y106. Taxonomy (NCBI): domain Eukaryota; class Dinophyceae; order Suessiales; family Symbiodiniaceae; genus Symbiodinium; species Symbiodinium sp. clade A. Next base: position 43,774 of record BGNK01000793.1, on the reverse strand, counting down.
ACAATCCTTGTGAAACTTGATTGAAACCCGACGTGAACCCAATTGTATTTTGGAACCTCTACAAATAATCCTCGTTGCATTTTGGCATCCTTGCGACTTTCTGGTGAACCTCTGCAAACTTCTTCTGAAACTCCTATGAACCCTAACAGAACTTCCAGACCGTGCCCCGGGCTCCGGTGCTTTTGAATCCATCCCACGATCCCAGCCTTGGCGACAGCCCGAGCTTCGTACGATTAGTGCTCAGGGTGCTAGGGTTTCCTGGAGTTTATGGATTGAACGACATCGAAGCAACTAACACCATCATTCACCACCAAGCGTTGCGGACGTGGTGCAGGGACTCAGCCTTAGGGCATCCTGAGGAGTAGCATGCTGCTGCTGTTTCCGAAAATAGTTGCTACCGCCTCGTCAATGATTTCAGAGGCCTTTAAGCACTTCGACACACCAACGTCTGGCAGTCTGGACGGGTCCGCATATTACAGGGCACCAACGAACAGAGCGGATTTCCGTCTGTGCACATCTCACAGCATGGATCCGTCAGCGGCAGAAGCAACCCGTCCATGAAGTGCGAGGTTAACACAGCAGTAGAAACAATCCGTCACGATTTGGCAGTGAGGTTGTGTAAAGGAGCACACTGCAAGCAGCAGGCGCTGACCAACACGATGATGCCCACGTGCATCGATAAAGTCTATGCAAGCTTGCGAGGCAGCAGAACGTAGGTAGTGCCCAACATGGGTAACCGGGTTTTGCTAGCTTTATGTAGTTTAGGTAGGGTTTAGGGTTTATTCAGGGGTGAAGGTTTACTATCTCGGGGTTGAATTGAAAGCTGAAGTCCTGACAAAACAGGTTGTTTGATCCACCGGAAGGGTAAACGGTTCTGTAGACTTGGGTAGGGTCAAGGGTCTATTACTTTTCAGCATATCTAACTTCAAATTCCTTAGTCACAAGAAACACTTCCCGAAAGGGGCTCCTGATTTGGACTTCATGCTTACATTCAACAGCTGCGACTTCAGGGCCCTTTGGGATTCTTGGTTACAGGTTTCGGGTTTCAAAGTTGTTGATGATTCCGGCGAGGAGGGTTTCTTTTCAGTACAGGTTTGGCGTGCAGGGGCTAAGAACATGCAGGCGAGCAGCTGCATGACTCCTCCGCATATTGGAAGGCTTCAGGGCTCTTTTTGTTCGCATCCACCGTTGTCCAGCCATATTTCCAAGCCTGCCACTGGAAATTTTGTCAAGCTTTGCTGTGGCAACTCTGCTCACGGTCACTCTTACTGATGTGCTCGCTTTGAGGTGGTGAACGTTCTTCACATAAGCTGCCAGGACTTCGAAGCAGCATGGATGCGATGCTTATGATACCGATAGCCGCTTGGTTTCGTAATAAAAATAATGATTGCGATGATTTGGCACATACTTACAAGGATGATTTCTGCTTTCTATTGGCTTCCATCAACCCTAGCATCGGTTTCATTTCCGGCAGGTGTACTTAACGTTGGTGCTGACTGTTCAGTCTGATTTTGATTGGCATTGCTACTTCTGTTGCTACGACCAGACTCCACGACCAGACTCCCACGGGTGTGTGTATCACAAGACAGGAATATTCTCGTGGTAACATGTGCCTCCATTCGGACTGGGGTTGACATTGCCACTCTGGTGGTCGCTGCTGTTGCTGCGAATATTACACTTCGTGCCAGTCTTTGTTTTTATCGCGACTAGCCGCCGAACTGCAAGGGAGACTCTCATGTTGGTCTAGTCTAGCAGTACCAGCAGTTCTAGAAGGACTCGTAGTACTGTTCTCGTAACGGCGGCGAGGCTGACGGTCGAATGTGTTGGTCATGACGAAATTTGCTCTGTACCAGCTGCTAACATGACCAACCAACCTGGTCGGTCCCCATTTGCCTCGCGCTGCAGACTCTTGGGCATGCCACCGCCCTGGTCCGAGATCTTAAAGATCACGTGAATGTCCTCGGCGGGCTCGCAACTGCTGGAGGCTTGAGTTGACCGCTGTAAGATTGAGAAGTCAGAGACACTTGGCATCCCTTTGAGGTTACTGGCAAAGCTCAACCCTCGCTCCGGGGCGGTACTGCCAGCACAAGAAACACCTAAGCAGGAAACAATCCGCATACTTTTCCTGCGGAGAGAGCTTGATTACATTCATGATCGCGATGAACAAAAACTTGAAGCCAAAACTTGTTACTTGTGGCTGATCTTCTGCAGAACTCTTTGAGCCCTGGAAAGCATGAGACCTGACTCTTGCTGCGATCAGGACCGACCTCCCTGCCGAATGCGGCAGAAGAGCCCCTTGCTGCAATTCCACAGCAACGTGTGGCAATTTGTCGGACTTGGTACTCCTGGCAAGGAATCGGGTGTCAACATCACACCTTTGTCTATTTATGTGTACATACTTTTACGTACATACATGCACACATACTCATGCATGATCTTTACATGTATATGTAGTTATATGTGTACATGTACATATATACATGGACCGTGACATGGGCATGGATATGGACAGATGTATATACCTTTACATACATACACACCCTGTACATGCATGATTTACATAGACACAAGGACACGCATACACGTATACAGCCACAAATGCGTAGGCATCTGAAACATATGCATATGCATATGATACATATGCGTATACATATACACACACGCTTACAGTAAGTAGACGTACACATGCATGTACACACAAAGGCACACGCACACATGCACACTGCGACGCTGTTTGTGCATACATATACATCTACATCTACATCTACATCTACATATACATATAGTTGTACATGTACATGTACATGTACATACCTACAATATGTGCATTATATCTGTCTATATATATATATGTATATAAATACATACATATGTTAGACAGGGTAACAATCGCAATGGTAACAAGAATAAGATGTTTACAAAAACACACCAGTAACACCTGCAGCAACAACAACAACAACAGCCACCACAACCACCACAACCACTAGAACCACCACAACCCCATAACCGCAACAACAACTGTTGATTGCTTCTGACCCTTCAACTTTACAACTTAGCACCTACTGCAAACAGTGCAAAACCTATCAGAATACTATATCGCTTACTAGCCAATTGCGAGCTATGCTGTCAACCCAACACCACGAGACTGCTGCTCTTTTGACAACAAGGCCGCGGCCTCGCCAAATGACGTTCGACTGTGGATCTGAAAGCATTCTTCAGCAGCTCCCTGTTCCGGGGGCTGTTGGGCTGTTGGTTGGACAATTAGAATAGGGTTTTGAGGCCCATTATACTACAACTACAATAGGGAACCCCCCAAATAGTATAGGTAATCAAGAGAGCCTTTCGGGCGAGGAACTTGGGGGTTCAAGGCTGGGGTGAAGGGTATCTGGAAGCTTGGAGTTGACAAATTGCACGCGTTAGGGTTGAGGGGTTTAGGGTTTAGGGTTTAGGGTTCCTTTTAAGGGTTTAGGGTTGAGGGTTTAGGGCGTGGGGTTTATTCAAATTTCTTCAGGGTTTCCGGAGCCCGACATGGCTTAACCCCCACAGCCCGGAGAGCGGCCTCACCATGTACTTCACATGCCTGGGAATGTAGTCAAGAATGCAATCCGGATTGCCACCTCAGGTGGGTTTAGGGTTTAGGGTTCAGGGGTTTATAAGGGTTTAGGGTTTAGGGTTTAAGTGGAGCCAGAGACTGGCGAAGGTTTTGGGATGTCTCGCATTCGGAGTGTGGAGTCTAGCACTGAGGCTCCTCTCCTGGCTCTCCGGCCCGGTAAAGCTTCGGAACGGAAGAGGCGAAACCGGGGAAACCTGAAACATGTAAACTTATGCCGTACATCCTGCACACCCCAGTACGACAGTGAACTTGCAAAATTTTCTTTCAACCGCGTGCACCCAACCCAATCGGAATGTAGTGGTAACAACAGACAAGTCATTAGTCAATCGCAACAAAACAGCAGCAACTGCCTTCATCATTCACAACAAGGTCTCATAATTAGCGATCTTGTGTCTGACTTGCGATAGGTGCTTTGGCCCTGTTTGAAACTAATCGTGATGATGTAACCTTAGAGCACGAACCCCTGAAACCTGGCCCAAACCCTAGAACTAAAACCTGAACCCGCGACCCAAGACCAATCAAACCCTAAAACCGTTAACCTTAAGACTCTTATAGCATCAGCGGTACCCTCCACCCACCTTAAGCCTAAGCCTGCTCCAAGTGTTCACGGCACCCGTCGTACCCAAAGCTTAAGACTAGTCATAGTATCCGGAGTACTCTAAGCCTGAATGAAGACTACTCATACCACCCAGAAAGAACCCTGGTGGAATCATGTTTTGACTGCTGTAAGAACCCGCGAAACCCTTTTGGTCTGCAAAATAGCTGAAAAGAGCCTAAATCCCTGATACTAGTCAAAACCAAACGGCCCTAGTTCTAAGCTTGCGGCGATATTCGACCTCGGGGGCGCAGCCGTAGAGGGACGTGGTGAGCACAGTGAGCTCGCCTGTCGAAGTACATGTTTGATTGCTGCAGCAGGAAGTTCCGCCTGGTTCGTCCAAATGCGATTTCTTAAAACAAGAAACAAGTGACCTCAACATAGCCCCTACATGGTCGGAGGCACCCCAATACTCCAAACTACAAACGCCAGACCGTGCCTGCGATTTCCTGCACGATCTTGAGCGGCCGCATGTTTTGCCGAACCACTCCAATGTGCTCTTCTCTTGGGACACGCCTCAGACCCCAGAGAAAAGCAAGAACTACTCGGTAACCGAGTGCTTCATGCCAGCAACTACTACGAACCCTTTCATCACCCAGTCCCTATCCTTGAGGTCTCACCTGAAAAGCACATTGCAGCATCTCCAAACCCCTTGATCATCAACACCGCGTGAGACAGGCAACATCTCCATGTAGTTGTCCATTAAAATTCTCGTAGCGATCCGGGTCGTAAAGTGATCCTGGGCTCTTGCAGAGGACCCGTGAACCCTTACAAAAAGTCCTGAACCATAGCCAAACCCTACAACCTAAAAACTTTGCGGCACCAAAACCCCAAGTCCCTTAACGATTCAACGATTACTAAACCCAAACTTCCTGTACTAAAACCAAAAAACCCTAAGCTCTTTAACAAGAGCCCAAGATCGTGCAGGAACGCGTCCAGGTGGATCGAGGGATACAAGCGCCGCCTTGCTTACAAGAGGCGAGTAGGAGAGCCTCAGGGTTCCCTTTACGGGTTTGGGGTCTTTTGGGGTTTAGGGTTTCAGGGTTTCGGGCGACTTCATGGGGTTTTATTGGGCTATATTAGGTGCAGGGCTTATAGGGCTCCAGGGCTTTGGTCTTCAGTCTCTTAAGGGCTTTAGGGGAGGTGGTGTCTCGTGTTTTTGTTTTGACGCCTGGGGCTCCGACGCTTCAGGCTGCTCTGGAGATCTTTACGGGTTCTGTAGGATGTCTAGAGTTTAGGGTTTAGGGTTTTGGCGTTGAGGGTAAGATGCTTAGAAGGTTCTATTCAAGTTTTGCAAATGAGGTTGTTTCAGCGGACTCAGGGAGCAGGGCTCTCCCTAAGGTAACTTTACTTACAAGTTTTTACAAACCTCATTCAGGCAATAACTTACTCAGTCCCCTGCTCCCGTAAGTATACGAGTTTTGCACTGCCAACCGTATGATTAAGGCCGCCACACTTCACGGTAGCCCTCCGCAATCAAGCGGGTTCCGGGATTGTGCATTGCCTTAGGCACAATAAAATCAGCAAAAAAACGTTATGTGCCAACAATGTGGAAGAAATCTTGCAGGAGTGCCAGTTGCTCGCGAATGACTTGCAGAAATGCCATCTCGTTGTCCTGCGAAGCTGGGTGAGGACACAACACTGACCCTCCCCGGTGCGACCTGCATAGGGATCTTCATGCACATTCTTCGGACTCACATTCGCATAGACTCGAACAATAGTATTCAATGCTTCTGCCAATACTGAATGGGGTTTCAGACATCAGGGAAGCCAGACCTAAGATGCCATAGAAAGTTGTTCTTTGATGTCTTTGTTCTTGTTTGCTAGCATTCCCACTAAGCATCCAGTGAGACACCAATGCACGGCATTTGTCTTTGCAGCTTTGCCACCGCGACAATCAATTTCATGGTAGGTCTTGCTTCTGCCAAATCAATCTAGCCATCTGTTCTTATACATACTCCCACTACTCCAAGTCATAGCTACTGCTACTGCGTACGATTGCTGCTGCTGCTGCTGCTCCTCCTCATCCTCGGCCTCCTCCTGCTGCTGCTGCTCCTTCTCCTCCTCCTACTACTACTGCTGCTCTCACTACCATTACCACTACCACTGCCACTGCCACTGCCACTACCACTGCGCTGCGACTGCGACTGCGACTACTACTAAGACGACGACTACTACTACTGCTACTGCTCTTGCTCCTGCTCCTCCTGGCTACTTCGACGGCGACTGCGACTGCGGCTGCTACTGCTACTGCTATTGCCCCTGCCCCCTGCTACTCCTACAGCTACTGCTACTACCACCACCACTTCTTGTCTTTACAACAATGGCAACGGTTGCATAACATGGAACCATAATCTGCTGATTCAGCAGTAACACGACCTTTCCAAAAGAGTCTCCTGCGTCCGAATCGGAGGAAAAGAGTGTATGGCTTCGAACGTCTCCAGGTAAGTCGAGAGGATGCCTGGGCTTTGAAGTAACCAGAGGAAAAAGAGTATAGACTTTTATTTCATCATTGGCTCCCTTTAAGTAACAGGTCCCAAAAAAAGTATTAAAGTATGGTACTCCAAAGCCCAGATGCTGTTGATCTGGGGATTGATGACCACCACATGAGGTAGCTGCAGGATGTCCTTTCCAAAGTACGGAACGAAGCATGATGCAAATGTCCCAGGATTTACGAATGCTTCCAAGTGCAAGATAAGCCAAGTGGTACACAGGCACTTGCCGTGTGAGAAGCTGTTTCGCAAAGAAGTGGTCTCAACAGAAACAACAATCAAAAAGCACGGCTTGGCTGCACTTGCCTGACACGAGCCATCCAAAAGCACTTGTCGAGATTATCTAGATGATGCGGCTGTCCTCAATACGCCTGGCAAAGCGAATCGGCAGCTGATCGTGCAGCCATTGCCTCGGCTACCACACTGATGATCGTGATCACCATCATCATCATCATCATTACGATTATGTTCGTAATCATGAACCAGGCTGGTGCAAAATAGTCTGGCCAGACATACATCACATCATCACGCAACTCCAAGCACGAACGAAACTACTACCAACAGGGTAAGCCTGATACCAGAATTACTCGCAGTGCCAGTTAGCAGAAGACAGAGAACATCAATCCGACTACCAGCGGCAAGTAACACTACTGTTTAGCACTAACATAACAGTAAATAATCGCAACATGTCCTGACACAACAGAGGCAGCGCAACAATCGCGACAGTAGCCTCGAGAGCCACAAAGAGCGTGAACCGGAGCCGATCAACGAAATTTAGGCATTGGATGCCCGAACAAACCAGAGGATCAGCAGCATAGGGTCTGAATAACTAGAATAAGGTTTGGGTGCATGTTTTACTATAGTTTTACAGGGACTATAAGGGAACACCATCACTATCAATTCAGACAATTACACTACTCCCTGGAGCAAACCAGCACCTTGGTTCCATCTGAGTCGCGCAGTTCGAATGCAGGATTCTGGGTCAGGTCTGGTACTCTTCATCAACCTGAGTCGAAGCATTGCTTACATGAGTTTCCACGACGCCTTGTTGTTTGTAAAAGGCATCTTCGAATGCAAGCATGTAAAGTCTAGAGGCATCGGGTTGGAAGCTTCGGGCCTGGAGGCGCTAGTGGCTTGGGTTTTGGGATTGTTCTTGGCCCGGGTGTTATTGAAATTCGATTGCGAACCCACACTCACTGCTTCAAGCAAGCTTGCAGGTATATTCCTCAACTTCCAATTCTGGCGCGGGTCGTTCGAGCAACTGAGGCGAGGGCTGTGACAAAGTCAGGCTGACACACTCGGCTCGTGCCGCTCGCTTGATGCTCAGGATGTTCCTGGTCAAGAACAGTTTGTGACAGCAACAGGCAGACATGAGATTGACAAAGTGTTCAGGCTAACAACAGTGATGATGACAACCTAAACACCAAGGACGAATACCCGCACGTCTACAACGAGCTGGCGGAGAAAACTCAGAACACAGCGTTTCTGATCACGGCACGTAGATCTTCAGGAATGACTGTCACTCTTTCTCGCTCGTTGCCACTGACTTCGTTTTGCATGGTTGCGTTGTTCTCCGCCGGGTCGCCGTGGCAGGCTTGCCCAACACCTTCGCGGCATGAGAAGTGCGGGCTGAACATGTTCAGTGGCAGAATGTGGGCCTTGGGTTTGGTCTTCAGGTTGATGCTACATCCCGGTTGCCGTACTGTTTCAAAGGACTATCGCGTGGGCAAGGCGTTTCGATCCCTGCAATCGATGTCCCGGTCATGCTAGTAGAATGCCCCGTGCCCCATTTCTCACGACTGCGACTGTGACTGCCGCCACCACCACCACCACTGCCGCCACCACCATCAAACCACCACTGCCACGAGCACTGCAGCGACGACGATGACATCGACTGCGCTACTGCCACAAGTGGTGGTGGTGGCGGTGCTGCTGCTGCAGTCGCAGTACAGTAGCAGCAGGGATGAGTGCATCAGTCAGTATCGGCTGCGAGGACTCGCCAGCTTGACAGCCAGCGGTGGAGACAGCCGGTACATGCACGTAAAGTAGCATGATATAACATAATACAAGATAACATGATATTACAGAAAAATTTACGATAGTATACAATTCTATCCTGTACTATACTATACTGTACTCTACTCTACTGTACTATCACATGATGTGGTATCGTTAAACAACAAAACACAATGTAACCTAACGTTGTATAACATAAGTCTATATGAAACAAAAAGTGTATACACAAAATATATACATACAAATATATATATATATATATATACTGCGCTTAAAAGAAACACAATACTCAGGCCGTGGCATTGTGCTTCAGGTCCAGTGAGCTGCGCATGGCAGCCCCGGCGGATCGTCAAAAGGCCGATGGCATCAAGGGGTCTTAAGGGTTTAAAGGGGTTGAAAAGGGTTTATAGGGGTTTATAAGGGTTTATAGGGGTTTATAAGAGTTTGTAGGGGTTTATAAGGATATATATGGGATTTTAAGGGCTATAAGCACTCCTTGCAGGGGTTTTAAGGGTTACTATAGAAGACTTAAGGGTTACTATAAGGACTACGAGCAGGGTTGTAAATATAAGAGTTACGAAAAGGGAGTTACTATCAGGCTTCGCGGTTGAGGGCTTAGGGACTTAAGCTTCTGCTTGCAGGCTTTGGGACTGAGATCTTCGATTCCAGGCTCTGGAGTTTCGTTGCTGCATGGACCGTACTGTAACGCTGGCGGCTTACGGGGACGTATGAATATGAATAACACAGAAGTACTATATATATATGTATGTGCATATATTTATTTATTTATTACTATTTATATACATGTACTGACTTATCGTTACATATGCATCGGTTTGGCTTCGGATCATGATAGACCACTTCTCAGGTTTGTGACGCTTTGGAACTTTGTCCAAAAACTCGACTGCAGCAGAGATGCCGGAAAGGGTTCGAAGAGAACAGTCGCAGAAAGAGTGCATGGGTGAGGGTTCAGAGTGTGTTTGATTGAAAGCGAGGAGTCGTGAGCCAAGCGGAAACTCGTCATGGCGACCCGGAAGAGCCCACCAAAGATGCGACTGTCTTATGTGAATCTTGCCGGCCGGTGGCGACGCCCTGCAGCCCTGAACCCGACATATGTTGTCTCACTACAACGCACACATATGCAGTGCTACCTCGGGCTCAGGGTGTGAATGAGCAGGCCCAACAATAGCAAGTGGGTCTAGGAAAACTTCTGAAAAATCGAAAACACTTCGATTTTAAAAGCAACCTGTGCAAAGCGATCGCGACAACCTCGACTACCACACGAGCACCATTTAGAACCTGGGCACCAGGCACGTGCCGCTGTCTCTTCATCTGCCACCGGCTTCCCGGATTGCCGCATCCTGGAATCAAGCCACCCCAGTGCACTGTTTATCTGGATTCTGGGGCTCAGGATGATGTCGTTGTGATCGTTCGAAGGGGTCCTCTACTGGTGATGATCTCAACTCTTGCTCATACCATCACGATTGAAACAAACCTTGAGCTCTTCCTTACTATTTACTTTCTGTCACTTCCGACTACCCGGACATAGCTGGATGCATTCTTGGATCTTGGTCTTCGTGCTTTCCTTTTCGACGTCGGGACTGCAGCGATGCGGCGTTCCGACCCCTCCGACGCTGAACAGCCAGTTCTGGCCGGTTTCCCGGTGAGACTAATAAGGAACCCCGACATTAGCGCATGGGCATGTCGATGTGAGTTCTGAAACAACTGCAAAGGGCCCAGATACTGTCAAAAGCAACGAAACCTACTGAGCTGACAACATGAGGACAAAAAGCTCTGTCTCGAACTTCCCGCCTACTAGGCCCTTCGTCTAGAGCTTTCTTCAAAAGTCAAGAATGAGCTTAGCACCATCCTTGAGTGCTTCTAAGATTGTGAAGAAAACACAAGACCTGGGCTTTTCAGTAACCGGGGAGAAAAAAGTATAGTATAGACTTTTCTTTTCATAATGGTTCCCTTTAAGTCCCAAAAAATGTATATTAAAGTATGGTAATAAACCCTAAACCCTAAACCCCTCTATGGTAATCCAAAGCCCAGAAGCTCGGCTCCGATCTGGAGAGCCCTCGCAGCTCCCCCCTGGAAGAAGCCTGCAAAACCCTCCGAGTCGTAGATGGACTGCGCGGCTCGGCCGGAGGCTTCAAGAATATTCCTTAGCCGCCCTTAGAACCAGAAGAACCGTAATATTCTTATCAATCCCCTTAAAGTCTTACTGTATGATAAAACGAAAACATAATTCCGAAGAGCAGTGAAGACTCTCATCCTGGGACTCCGATGACTCAGGCTGTTCCTTGGCAAGGAGTACGGACAGGATGAGGTCCGGTGGATTAGTCAGCAGTCCGGTAAGAGCTCCCGAAGCAGCACCCCAGATCACCGGCTGGAGGCTCAGCGGTATGCCAAATGGGACCAACTCGACGTTTTCGTGAAGGAAATCATAGAGAGAGCATTGCAAGGCGCCAAAAGGTAGCCCGCGCAAGACGACGAGGCTCCAACTTCTCCACAGCTTGTCCTGGGTTCTGGTCAAGGAATTTGATTTAAGTTACCATAAAAGGGATCTATAGCAAATTATGGTATCTTAAACTACAATTCCTGAACAATTTCCCAGTCTCTTGGATGCCCTCGGTATCTGCTAAGAGACCCGCCACGGCCGCCTCCTCCGTCTTGTAGACCCCGGTCTGAAGTTGTCGGCTCAAGAGTTCAAAGGGAGCCCTCAGGAAGGTCCCTGGGAAGTAGGCCAAGGCCCCTGCAGGGATCATCACCAGCAGCTTCAGGTCTGCATTGTTCGCATCCACAAAGGGCAGGAGACAGAAGAAGCGGGTGATGCTGTTGAAGCCGGAGATGTAGAGGCTCTTTGCTGGCACCTCCCTCACAAGAGTGCTTAACAAGCCACTGTACAAGTCTGAAACAACCACTGTCGCATCCCCTTTTGGAAGAGCTGCTTGCCCGGCCTGGAGCCGTGCTTTGATCGTCTCAAGAGGGTAAGTGATGCAACAAGTGAAAAAGGTCGCAACACCGGCTAGAACCAGGTCCAGAATACGGTTTTGTTCGTTCGTTCTGGTCAGAGCTATCCACGTCTGCGGAAATGACTTAACTTCCCGCACACCCTTCATCTGCGAGCCGCCCAGAAGTGGATTAGGTTCTAGTTTCACCGTGGCAGTGAGCCCATCGTACAACCATATCACACGACCCATCTTGCCCTTGTCTGGGCCTCGAATGACCAGCACTTCGTCCCGAATGGCCGGCTTCTGCACCGCAATAGGTGTGAAATTTAGCTGAGAGTCTTCAACACCCCTGTACAGCACCTCTGTGCTAGTCAAAGGGTCGTAGCCTTCGTACAAGTTTGCAGCCTTCAAGTAGTGGTCATAAGCGACAGACAGCTCGGCAAATGCCTTCTCCGTCCCTCGAATGTTCTTTGAGTTAACGCATGCGTCAAAATCATCGAGGGCCCTCGAGAAACGAAATAGCTCAAAATTCAGCGCTTTGCATAAAATCTCCTGCTGTGGAGTGGGATGCGGATAGGTAGCATTGATGTAAAAGTTTAGGAGCGGGTAGTAGGCCCGAAATATGAGGACATCTGAGGATAGGCTTTGCCAGAATTCGGTATAGATGTCCTCCTGGGTGACGTCTAGCATACTGCTGATGTTACGGATTCGCGCCGCGACGGAGGGCGGCCCCGAGGCCGGCTTTTGGACCACTAAAGCCCGAATCCGGTCGGCGACTTTGGAATACCAAGCCGCATAGGTGACTTGCTGACTTGAGGGTAAAGAGGACCTGAAGGACAGATACATTGAGATTCCAAAGGACAAGAGCAAGGCCACCAGAGAGCTTGCGAGCACTAGACGTGTAGCATTCCAGGCATGGTGATGATGATCATCTGTTTCTTGCATCTCCTCAAGAGTCATCGGGCCGTGCACTTGCACCTCGTCCTGCCAGGGGCCACCATAGGCACGTGTCACGGCGCTGGGCGCACGGCTGGGTAAGGAGCATGGCGTGAAGAGCAGACTTCTGCGATCTCTGCCAAGTCTAAGCAAGCCAGCCATGAGCACCAGCGCGAATGCAACTCTGCTGGAAGCAGTGCGAGATCGCATGATGCAGGGGTGTTGCCATCCATTTCGAGGCGACATGCAGCCTTTGGGTCGGCTGTCGCGACCCAGGCATAATTATGACTGGAACTTTCAAATGGCTGCAGATTCGAACAGCTCTTTCACAACCACTGCACACTGGCAGCTAACCCGGAAACGCAGCCGATATCGCTTCGGTGGCTTTTCCCCTCTTACTTCGGTCACGTGATCAAGCTCTATATGTTGAAACGGATGGCCTTTCATAGGAGAGGCTCTGTTCTCAGGAAACTGGTGAGAACATTGCCGGGAGACCTTCTCCTGAAACAACTTTTCCATCGGATCCCACAAAAGAGTCAGCTCTCGCAAGCTCCTGTATCTGCGAGAATCCGAAAAAGGTTTCAAACAGACTGGTGACCCTCCCTGGTCACAGCCGTCTGGGAACAAGCCGCAGTGGCCTTGCGGCTCGGGCGACCAAAATGAAAAGCACTGCCAGGGAGGCCCCCACCAACTCCTTGGGCAAGGAAGATAGAATCTTTTTTTTATGGCCACCCTTAGCCTAGCAGATTGGGCCCAAACCGTAACCAGAGAAAAAGGAAGCATAGAACAAAAAAGAACCCTAAACCCTCCAAGAATCAAACGTCATAAAGTCGAACTCCCATCGAACCTTTAGACAAAAAAACTACACTTTTAGAGCCCAAAATGGCCCTAAGGAGTAACCACGGAGCGAGTGTAGAGCCCCCTTGGCCCGCTGAGGACGTCGGCCGTGGCCCAGCAGGGCCCAGCGAACCTGGAGCCTCCGCGCCGCAACCCTAAACCCTAAACCCTAAACCCTAAACCCTAAACCCCCTAAACCCCAAACCCTAAACCCCCTAAACCCTAAACCCCTGAACCCTAAACCCTAAACCCCCGTTAACCCCAAACCCTAAACCCCCAAGCCCTAAACCCTAAACCCCTGAACCCTAAACCCACCCGACCCCTTGAGCCGTTCCCACGCAGAACTGGTAGCCCAGACACTGAAGCTGCCCGGCAGCCTTTACACCCACACTGGGCCAAACAATGGGTGGAGCCGATGGAGAGTGCTCGAATACAGCCGTATCTGGGTCAAGGGCTCCTGGGCCTAAGATCCACTAGAATATACCTTGATTTTACCCAACGCTCACGGGTCCCGGGCCCACAAGCTGGCCGATTCCAGGCACCCGAGGCCTGCTGGGCCGGTCTTAAAAGGAGACCCAGCCCGGCTCACTGGCCTTCCGTTCCGCGCTCCAAGCAATTGAGGGCGTAGGGCCTAAACCTTAACAGGAAATGGTTTGGGTGGTTGCCCGTGGTATCATCACTGCGGGCGGGTTTAAGAGAACTTCCTGTTTCATCGAGTTCTATGACACATGCAAGCGAGGTGGCTTGACGTCTGAAGTGGCGCTATCCTAGCATGGATTACCAGCCAGTGCGCAAGACGACACCCCAAACCCTAAACCCCTAAACCCTAAACCCTCCTGTTGTATATAAGTATAAGCGTCCTCTACGATTTCCTTAGGTGTTCTGTAAGGGTTCCGCTATAAAGTTCTACAGGGGCTCTATAAAATTCTACGAAGGTGCTGTAGGGGTATAGTTTAGGGTTTAGGGTTTAGGGTTATAGGGTTGTGTTTTTTCAGGGCTCCATAAAGTCTAGGCAGGTTTAGAATGTGATCGGACTTTATCTAATCTTAACTTTTCTATCCTGGTTCTGTGAGTATCCCTGAACCCGAAATCCTATAAGTCTTGGAATAATCTTTGAGAGTCAAAGTTTTGGAAATGTTATTGAAAGTCCTAAACGCCCTCACAAACCTCAAAACACCAAAACAAAACCTGAAACACAAAAAACAAGCCTTCCCTTGAAGGAGCCCGCCGTATAGTAATAACCCTCATCACCCCAAGCCCTGAACCCTGAAACCCTAACTCCTTAACCGTAAGTCAAGACCCCGTGTAGTAGCACCCCACCTGGAAAGACACGAACGCCGAGCCCAGGGAAGTGGGCGGAAGCTGTGCCAACCGCACGGAGGCGCCTCTTCCTTTCACCCAGCAAAAGCGTGTTTTAGGTTTTAGGGTTCAGGGATTTTCCAATGACTGTACAGGGCTGCATAAGGGTGGTATAGGGTTTTAGAGGGGTTTAAAGGTCTTCAAACGTACTTAGAGGATCAGGGCACTTAGCGCGTTCACCATAAGGCTTTCATAGGGAGTTTATAGAATTTAGTGTGTACTTAGAGGATCATCGTACTGAGCAAGGTTACAGGTAGCCTAGTTGGGGCTGTATGTAATTTTAAAACTCTACTTATGAAGTCCCTTGAACCTTTAAGTCATGCCCCAAATGTAAGCCCCTAACCCAATAAGCCCCAAAAATCCCCGGAGCAACCCTCAAAAACCCGAACCCTGAAACCCTCAAACCCTAAAACCCTTAACCCCCCTTACAGAAACCCCCCCCTAAACCCTAAACCCTCAACCCTAAACCCTAAACCCTAAACCCTAAACCGTAACTTTAAGAAGGCCAAAATCTCTGCTAAGTTCGGCCCTGGCTTCGAAGGGATGCGCGAGGCAGGCCAGGCCTGACTTGGCCTGCAAAGGCCTGGGCGAAGTGTTTTCTAAAATTGTGTTAGGGTTTAGGGTTTATGGTTTAGGGTTTAGGGTGGGATCCTTAAAGGGGTCTTAATAACAATTATAGCATATAGGGACTATTATGCGGATTTAGTATAGGGGCCTTTATAATTACCTATGAGCCTGTCGGGTTTAGTTGGGCTGTTGGTAAAGTCAAGGCGGTGAGGATTTGAAGCTTAGGATCTCAAAGTATTTTTGACGTTTCGGGTTTAAAAGCATGGGTGAGGAAAGTTGGGTTTAGGGTCGTTGGGATGTATGGGCTTTGAAGGTTCCAATTCTTCTGGGGTTTAAGAGAGTCGTCGGCTTGCCGGTTGTGGGCTTAGTGGTTCAAGGGGTTTTGCGATTTCAGTATGCTTCTGGTTTCTAGGGTGTGCTTCGTTGTCAGCATGACTAGGGTTTAGGCATGATTAAAAGAATTTGAGTTGTCTAGCGCTTTTGGGGGTTTCAGTGTTTTTCAGATTTCGGCACGAGGGCTCCGGGCTGTTCAGGCCCTGTGGTTTCAGTCCAGGACGCCGACCAACCTTGCAAGCCCCAAAACCTTGTACCTCAAACCGACCCCGCAGCCCAAATCCCAAGCTTGCTACAGGTCCAGGGGCTTAATAAGAACTGGGGCCAGGGACCTTCAAGAGTCAGACCAGAGAGCAATTTTCTCGCAGATGCAGCAGTCTATGAGTCTATGATGGAAAGATGCAAAAATATGTGTTCCCATTTCGCACCAGCGAGTGATCCTGCGGGCACGTGCTGTCAAGATTTGTTGGGAGGCTCTCTGGCTTGCAAGGGACCCTCAACGTGCGATCAAAGGCGGGCTGGTGAGAATGATTCGGATTATCTATAAATCTCTGCAAGCTCGAATTCAAGCTGGCCCAGGTTGGCCTTGCCAAGCCCAGACAACGCGTAATGTCATGTAACAGGGGTACCGCCCTGGTAATTAAGGGTCAAGTCTGCAACAAATACAAAAAAAAACTGCTGCAGCTGGAACGTGGCTTCGCTGCAGCACTCGATCGATGACAGCTACCGAAGCTCATGCTCGGAACAAAATGCAGCAAGTCACTGCAAGAAAACCATCAACTGTTCTTGGTAGCAACTCGCGCCGGTTTCCCTGACGGACGGACCAAGAGAGAGCCAGCCAGTTTCTACGCACATTGCACGATCATCAGTTTGAAGCTTCGGCACGCCCGTCTCCATCGAAAGTTCCGCAAAGCGAATCTCCCGGCGCCTTTCCACCCTCTTCTCGAATGCATGTGGATTTCTGGCCACATTGATGAGGAACATGTTGAGCTCTCTTACGTAGAGTTGGTGTGTGGCCTGATCTGGCGGAAAGTTCTGCGGAGGCTTCGGAAATGATTGCGGCACTCGCACCGTTGATGTGCCACAGCCGTTCTTGACCGTACAAGTGCATGCCGCACCCCATGGCTCGGGCCACTGCGAAGAGCACCAGCAACTATACTCCGTGCCTGGAGACGGCTGCACAAGAGAAGTCAGGGATGACATCGGCAAGTTCGCACCGGATGCATCATCCAACTTGTCGACAGTTTGTGGGCCCTTTGAATCTAAAGAAGTATGGGCCACGAAGGCTTTATCGTTTACATTCCAGGGATGACAAGATCGCTGCAGACCCAAAGGCGCTAGATCTTCCTGGCCCCTGCCCTGTGGAAACCCTTGAGCCCCCTTCAGCACCTCAAGGCCTTACAAGGCCAAACTTGACAGCAGTAATGGGGCTGCTAACCCCTAATCCCCTAAACCCTAAACCCCCAGTCCCTAAACCCCTCATCCCGAATTCTGGTGCCGCTCCCACGAGCAGAAGTACGGCGGAACCGGCAGAAACGCTGCAAACGCAAACCCCACGCAAACGCTTTCACCGAACTCAAACCAGGAACGTCCCCCCAAGAACAGAAATCCATACTCTCCTCAGAATGCTGTAGGGCTTCCGTGAACCTTACACCCTAAACCCCAAACCCTATCTCAACCTAAACCTCGGCTTCTTCTCTTCCAAGCGGCCTTGCTTCTCCGTGGCTGCGGCTTTTTAGCCGAGGCTGCGGCTGCCGGCGGTGCCGCCGTGGCTTCGGAGGGCAGCTCGCTCCTGAAGAAAATCGACGTCTGCTCCATGGGATTTAGGGTTTCGGGTTTGGGGGTTTTGGGCAAGCTGTAAGAACCTCTCAACGGATGACGGAGTGCCGGGTAGTTCAAATTTTAATCATTCAACCAACATGTTCCTCTACTTTGGCTCAAGACCATGTTCTCAACACTCTTGGGGTCTCAATTTCGCAGACACGCTTGTCAACTCCATGTGTTTGTTCTGTCGTGACAATGCTCTTGTGGTATTAACCTAGCATAGCATTAGGCCAGTACCTAGTGACATTACAACCTTATGATTTTATACCATGCTATAATCATCTAGAACACAATATAAACAGCAGATCCTAGAAGTCCTATGCCAAGTCCCCAACCCTACAGCTTAAATCCCTATCCCGGGTCCTGAAGGGTTCAGGGTCCGACATCTGTAGGAATCACCAATCTCCATCTAAGTGTCTAGAGCTTAATTTAGGGCAAGAATACACACCGCACTGCGGCGGCAACCCGAGTCGCATCCGAAAATGTGCGAAGGATTGTTGCGGGAGCAACCATCGAGCCGAATAGAAGGCGGCCAAAAAAAAAGAGCGCTGGACTTCGGTAGAAGCACGATTCCAGTGAGAAAAAAGCAAAAGCCCACAAGGCACTCTGGGCCGGATAGCCAGGGTACTGGGCAATCCGGCCAAACTGACGGACGGGGCTCAAGCTGGGCTGAAGAGCCCCATCTTAATCGCAAAATTTGCAGAGAGCCGCAGAACCGCCGGGTGCATGCCCCGTACGCGCCTCGTGCCCTTGGCAACCAAATCTACGTATCCCGAACACCGTTTGGGAAAGGCAAAAACCCAAAAAGGGTGTGGTTGAAGGTTCATGGGCAGCTATAAGTGGGGTTATTTGTCCCCTAATATGGGTGTTAACTATGATTACCCTACTTATAACCCCACTTATAACTACCCATGTACCCCAAAAACGGGTAGTGGGCTTCGGGGTCCTCATCAGCCGGTCGATCATCATGATGAAGCCCGTCGAGAGGACCAAGTTCGCCGCAAGGCTCAAAACCGCCACGGCCACAGCCGGCCCCTGGTAACGTAGGGGCCTTAATGATTAGAATAGGGCTTTGGGGTATGTTAAACTATAAGTATAAGAAGGAGCCCCCAAAATAGTATGGGTAATTCTTATGGCCCCAATTTAATCAAAACCCCAACCCCTAGCCCGAAGCCAGTGCGATTTTGAAGGGGGCTCTTTCTGAAGGGCAATGAAGTTCAAGCGTCGTTTGGAAGGTTTCCCGGAATTCCAATCATGGCCAATAGGACTAAGGGCTTTGGTGCTGGGGTTCAGGGTTGGGCTCAAGGGTTTCGAGCTCGGGCCACACGGTGCATCAGGGCCACGACGTAATTGTAATTCTCGAAACTGCCCTCACCCATACCTACCCCTTGTATCCATGTATCTGCACGTGCTTGGAAGTGTTCTGCTGCCAGTCTACAGCTTGGAATTCCATACTCTTCCCTTTCTCGCGTTTTTCCAAAATGCTCGCGTCCTGCATGCCGAGGCCAAGGGAGATCGCAATGACGCCAGCGCCCACCTCGGGGTACTGCTGTCAATTGCATTTGAAGCTTCGTCTAGGTGGCTCAAAGCTTTAGATTCGAGTTATACATCCGTGTCTTTCCATGGACTGTGAAAATCGGAAAGGTAGATTGCAAGGATGTCGGTGCAGAACGTCTGTTTGCAGCATGCACACGACAAACGTTTAATAGGGACTTCTTCAAACTACGGGTGTCTTACACTTTGGGGGTCCGTAATTTCGGGTTTCTAACAGGGTCTCGGTTGGTAGGATCCTTGCTATAAGGACCCGAAAATTAAAGAACGCCCCAATTCCCTCGAAGACCACCAGCCCGCACCTCACCACGCGGGCACATGCCCAGCGAAAGAGCCAGTCGGGTTCGCGAGTTCGCCTCCTTCCTGTAGCAGAACCTGAGTTGCTCTTTAAGGACCTAGAAGACCATAGGTGAGACTTCAAAAGTTCAAGGTACCTCAAAGTCTCACCCAGGAGCAAGAGCATCATCTTGCCCAAAATCATCAGCAGGGACACCACCGTCACATGGAAGACCATCTGCCCCGCAGTGAGATGCCCCGCAGCCTTAGTCTTCGGGTTTAGGGCTTGGGGCTTACTAACGGTTGAGACTTGTGGTGTGGGGATTGGGGTTTCGGGTACGGGTTTTGGATTGGGATTAGTGCTAAGGACACGGCTTCAAACAGCCCAAGTAGCCGTGAAGAGGGATGGCATGGACATGCCCACCAGAAGCATGAAGAAGGTGGACACCAGGCTTTTTGCCGCTTCCTCCTTCTTCTCGTCGAGCAGTTCACACCAGTCATCTTTCGGCTCACAAATCCGGGTCATGCAACCCATCACAAAAGCTGGTAACAACACCTGGGAGTTTCCAACATTAGGGGACCCTAGTATAGTACTCTTAACAATAGGATCCTTTTTATACGGACCCCAAAATAAGGTACCCCTAATTTTCGGAAACCCCCACCTCGATGTGAATGCGGCCTGAGGTGAAATGGAAGAGGCCCTCACAGCAAGCCGTGATCACTCCTGCATAGAGCATGGTCCACCTCCAGGAACTCTGCAAGCGAATCTTGTGCAGCTTCTGCCAGGCAAGCCCGAGGCACAAGGTCACGAAGACTGCGTCGAACGAGAGCTCCCACTTGAAGCCGACCAAGTACATTTTCAATGGGATCATAAGCAAAATGGTATCCAAGTCATCAAAGATGGCCAAGATCTGCGCCTTTCGAAAGAGCCAGGTCTCTTTGAAGCCCGCGGCCTCGGCGTTTAGGGTTCAGGGTCCGCTCCCAGCTCCCAGAGCTTAGGGCTTAGGATTTGGGAATAGGATTTAGATTTCGCCTCGAGCATGTTGAAGAGTATCCCGGCACTGGTCGGCGCCGCAAACCTTGCCATGAGCAGTGCGGAGCCCCAAGCCAAGCCGGAGTTCGGCAGCGCGAAGTGCAGCCAGAGGGCCACAAAAATCCAAGGAAGTCCAGCCGCAGACATGGCCACCTCGCTACTCTAGCCCGTACCCAAGACTCCAATATCCCTGAATTAAGGAATATACCTTAAATAATGGTAGGATCCCTGATCTGATTTAAGGCATATTCCTTAATTAAGAGATATTGCAGTTTCTGGGTACTTCAAGGAGAACTAGCCAAATGGCTGTTGGGATGCAGGCCATACCCTTCGGGCTAAGATGGTCCATTGGCGTCCATAGGCAGAACAGTGAACGGATTCTAGGGCAAATGAGCTGCCAAGTAGTCTTGGGCATAGTTGCCCAGCTTGCTTCGCTCGATCACGAACTCATGGCCCACATTGACCATCAGAAAGGAGAGCGCAAACATCGTGAGCACACCGACCACGCGGCCGTAGAGGCCATATCTTAGCGACAGCAACGACCACAACCAAAAACAGCAGCAGCAGCAGCGGCAGCAGCAAAAGCAAGCAGCACCAGCGGCACGGCTACCACCACCACCACCACCATAATCGTTGTCACCGTCATCTGCTTTATCTTCATCATCCGCACATTATTGACCAACAGCCACAATCACCAAGAACCGAAGTGCTTCTCTTAGCAGGCCAGGTACGCGCCGGCATTCAGGTGGCCAGCAGAGAGCTGCGAGATGGTAAGTCCGAGCACCAGCATGCCAGTGTAAACCAGCCTTTGGCTGGCTTAGGCTGACTAAAGTGCCTGGTAAAATAAGGTTTCCTGCTGGTTTGCGCCATGGCTTGTCCTGAATGGCTTGTCCTGAAATACTTCAAAAAACAGCGCTTGATGCTAAAGGTAATTCATATTTTCGCGACTTCGCATAGCCGCCTTGAGAAATCAGAGAGAAGGAAGCATAGTGCCAAGTGCACCCGAGAGACAGCTGCTGCTTGCCGCCGCCACTTTCACTCGCCATGGCCGTCCGCGCCCGAAAGCTGGATCCACCCTCTAACCGCCTTGAAGCGGCCTTGAAGCAATGCTGCAGCAAACAAAAGCAAACCCGTTTCTCCGCCGTTGCTGCTGTTGTTGTTGCGATCATGAACCCGGACTGTTGCTAGCAGCATGAGGACCACTAGCAAGAGTTTTAGTGTACGCACTGTCAGTGGCATCGGAATAGTACTGGTATAGGTGTGGGTGTAATGTCATACTGGTACTATTAAACGACTACAAGGTCTATCGTCAGTGTTTTGCTGAAAAGAACAGCATGGATCCCACAGCTCTTCTCTACACCAGAAAAAGCGATCGATGAATTGAAGCACGAGATTCATGGAATCTTGTGGCAGTCACTCAGTAACATCACATCGTGCGGTCATTCATGGCGTCTGTGTCTCTGTACCTACCTACATCCTCCTCAAAGCCTTGAAGCCCCAATCTCCTGTAAAGCCACACGCCCATCCTGGAGCCGTACCAGCTGCCCCCCGAAATCCTGCAACGCAAACAAACCCCATTACAGCCTGCTTGAACCAACTCTTCTGAAACCAAAATCCCTCGCTAATCCCTCGCGGACCCCTAAACTGTCCTTCCCTACAGCACTGCCGCATTCACAGCAGTGCTCCATGGCACGACCGTGGGCGGATTTCAGTTTAGGGCGGAGGGATGCGAAGGGCTTGGGACAGTTTACTTCAGGATTATAAGCGTTATCGGTTATCAAAAGGATTACTGGACGGGTGACTACAAGGGTCACTATAATAAGGGTCACTCTCAGGATTCTCCAGAGTTTAGGAGTTCAGAGCTTACCTAGAATCTAAACCTGTTGAGGCCAAGACGTCCGACCGTCTAGTGGAGCAGGAGGAGCGCTCTGCCTAAGATGTGCACATTCCAGCATGTAAACGACCAAAGTCCTGCGATGCTGAGCTCCGGACGTCTTGTTTCCGCAGGGCTTTCCATATACTTGCCCCTGCAAGCCACGCGCGCGAAGTCGGACTAACTTCGCAAGTCCACTGAGTGCTGC
>BGNK01000793.1:4225-20638 GCA_003297005.1 Symbiodinium sp. clade A Y106 | reverse complement strand
CAACCTCACGGATCTAAACAACCAAGCTGAGTCCCTTGCCGGCAGGGGTGGCCACAAAAGTGACACCTAAGCGACGACAAAAAGCGAAGCCGTCCGGTAGAGAAGACCCGAACCAACAGACGACTCTCGGGCGAGGTTACCAACGGCAGGTTTTGGTGCCTGGAGATGCTTAGCGTGGAGGGGTATTGGGGCCATGGCATGTTGGGTCTGTCGAGTTTTGGGTTCAGGGTTTTGCGCTTGTGTTTTAGGCTTTCGGATTTGGGCTTTCGTTTGGACCGTGGCGTTCGCTGAAGGCACGCCCCACTCGACAGCCAAAGGCATCCGACAGGCAGCTCGCAGGATAAGGCAATTCAGGGGCCTGGATACTGAGAATACAGTATAGCCAGACAAGCTACATAGGAACACTCCAGGGGAATTTTCTTACTTACTGCTCAGTCCCCGCCTGGTGTTGGGCTCGCAAGCCCATATCAGAATCCTCTAACTGGGAGACTCTAAGACCTGAAAACCTGAAACACCCTCCTCCACTAAGATCCCAACCTAAACCCTGAAACCCCGAACCCTACTTGAAGGATCGTGGGACTTAGTAACTAGGGCTATCATTAGGGTAACTATACTTATAACCCCAATTAAGGTACTTATGACCTTACTTACTAAGTCACATGATCCTCCAAGTAAACCCTTCAGAATCCTTACACTCCCACCAGCCCCACGAAAAGACTTTCGGACTGCAGGGAGAGCGCGACAGAAGGGCACTAGTAGTGTCCCTCTGCGGGTTTCTAAAGCGCAAGAGTGACTCCAAGCACTGTAAGAGCCTTCATAGGGTTTCTGGAGAGGTTCGATAAGCGTGTCTTAGAGGGTTACACTTTCTAGGGTTACTATGAGTTTTTTTAGGGGCATCGTATAGGGACCTTAATAATTAGAACAGGGTTTGGGGGGCGTATTATGCTATAAGTAGACTCCTGTAATTATTAGAGCGACGTGATGAAGTGCTCAACGGATCTGGGGACGTAGTAAGTAGGGTAACTAAAGTTCGCTGGAGGCTCATGACCTTGCATGCTAATTCCCTGATCCTGTAAGTGCGCAGACTCTGGGCCTGCCTCGACGTGTGACAGAACCCCCCCCCCCCGATACGGAAGCCTGGGGCCCCTATATCCGAATCCTAAACTCCAAACCCAATCTGCTACGACATCTGCCTTTGAGCGGGGACTTCAGGAGTCAGGGGCTGTATCCTGTTTAATCCTTCGGTTTTCAGATCAAGCTTAAGATTTAGACTTGAAGGAAGGTGCAATCGCCAATCGACATTCCATCAGGACGCGGGGAGTGCGGTCATGTGACGGCATCCGGCTTTTGGCGTTTCCATTGCTTGCAGCTCAGCTGGCGTGCTCTGTTCTTCAGGCAGCATGACAGCTTTGCTGCAGAATGCAACGATTCCTTGAATCAAAGCACCCTTGAAGTCTGAAACCCTACAACCCTACGTCGCTAAACCCCGAAGCCCTAAACCCTGACCGTTGAGCCTTACTTGGAGGTTCATGGGTAGTTATAAGTGGGATTATAAGTAGGGCAAGCATAATTATAACTCATATTAGGGGACTTATAACCCAACTTATAACTACCCATGAACCTCCAAGTACACAGGGATGACAGAGAGCCCGTTCCTGTCACAGACCTAACTCTCGGGCTCTCAGTTGCAGGGAAGTCGAACAAGAGGCTTCGGCAGCCGATAAGCCTGAAGTTCGGCTTCGGAAACCATGTCAATGTACATACATGCGTTCTATATAGAGTTATCTAAAATCTAATGCCGTATGTAGATCTGGATTGGTGGCAGATATAGAAGTCCATGTGTCGCTACATACTAGCACAAGAAAGCGGCTCAGGATATCATTGAGCTACTCCTTACGATTTCTTTTCTGCCTCGACGCTTTCAAGCATTGCAAAGTTTCTCTATGGCCCAGTGTCTTGTACAAGGCATCATGGGTATGGGGCTCAGTCTGTAGGGTTTTGGCCAACTGTCGGTGCAGTCTTAGCGTCCAGATAATGGAGACAGCCGGGTTTGGTCCAATTGGGGCAACGGTGTAGGGTTCAAGACATCTCACACTCAACCGTCACAAAGACTGTGAGTGCCAGTTCTTCCACTCCGACAACGATACAAAAGACACGTAAACCCGAGAAGCCTCGATCACCTGTCGCGCAGTGGCAATCGCTCGCCACCTGAAGTGCCCGAAGCAATCGGAAAGATCTTAAGTTACTGTCTGGTGCTTAGTAGGGAATGGGGGAATGGATCCCTATAGTAGTCCCTACATAATCCCCATAGCCTCCATAATCCATTCCCCCATCCCCCTACTAAGAACCAGGCAGCTAAGCGGTAAGGGTGCGGTTTCCGCTTTGAAGCTTTCGACTCAAGGGCCTGGCCTGGAGTTGAGACATGGGGAGTTTCCGAAAATAGGGAACCCTAATACAGTACCCTAAATAGTAGGATCCTTATTATAAGGAGCCCAAAATAAGGTAGCCGAATTTTCGGAAACGTGAGCTTCTTGCAGCGCGATCCGAGGCCCAGGCACAGGACCACCCAAGGGAGACTTGCCGGTTGCAGCTATTGACCACCTGAGCCAGGGCCATCTCCGCAGACTGTGTCAAAGTGCAGGAGTACAGTACACCAAGTGTACTATAGGGGCCTTCATACTTAGAATAGGGCTCTTGGGGTCCCTTATAAAATTTATAATGGACCCCAAAAAACCCTATTACCACACAATACTATGTAATAGGATTGGCATTTATTTAGGCCCCTTTACTACCCTCTGTTCAAGCAATTACGTGTACCACTAGAGAAATAGGTGGGGAGATGGACAGGTAGGCGGATAGATAAACAGAAAAAGGGAAGAAGAGCTCGCAGACCTTTGATGGGGTCAGGAGTGAAGAATATCACAAATGCCAAGTTCAGAAGATGCAGGAAGACAAATCAACAATAAATTGGCGAGGCATCCCGAACCGACAATCTCAGAAAGACCCGGATGTGACACACCGCGAACCCGACAATGGCTGCAAAATCATGCCACAATCCTAGCAGGACCTTCCTTCTCGTACTGTTGACGATCCCATGACTGTGAGGAAGGAGCCTCTATGTCCATGATTTGTTGCGAAGCACTGAACCTTCAAAACAAGGAACCCCTCGACCCTGCGATAACGAACCATGTCTGAAATCATCATTAACAGCAGCAACATGCAGCAACAACACCAGCAGCAGCAGCGTCAGCAGCAGCAGCAGCAGCGCCGGCAGCGCGGCCGAGACTAGGACAACGACCAGAATCATGCCAACAATGACTATCGTGTGGTAGCTCCACCTCACATCACTACAGCACACACGACCTTTACCCTCTCCCCAAAAGAAACAGCAACGAACCACCTACACCCTCTCCCAAACTTGACATGATGGTAATGATAGTAAACCATAATGAAGACAATAAATATGATCATAACAATAACAATGGTCATAAGTAACAATAATAAGAATAATCATCAATATTGCTATTATTATAGTAGTTAAATGGGCGAAAAAAGAAGAAAGAGCAGGCTGCCCCCACGAAAACCGCGGTTGCGAAGCGCTGTCTCCGAGGGCTTGGCGGCTCCGAAGGTTCCCGCGGCAGCACTTGGAAGTGGCGGGTGGAGACCGCGGACATAGCTAGGGAGAGCCTCAAGAAAGCCCCGGGAAGAGAGTTTAGGGTGTGGGGTTTAGGGTTTAGGGTTTAGGGGTTTAGGGGTGTAGGGTTTAGGAAAGAGGGGTAGGGCTTTGCGGTGCAAGGTTTGGGTTCAGGGCTCCAAAAAAGGGGTCGGTAGGGAGGGAGGGCTGGGGCTAGGCTTTAGGGGTGCGAGGGTGCCACATGCTGAGGACCCTGCGGCATCCGTCCCTTAGTTCATCATCGCGGCAACATTTGAATGACACGGAGCTCGAAGCTTGCAAGGTCCGTCCTCGATGGCTTCCGCAGCATCGTAGACAGCATTTATCTCCTCCGCGTCGCTTATGCAGGCTGGGGAGGGCAGTTTACCGGGGGGGGTGCAAAGCTGTTGTCAAAAGGAAGCCCACTCCTCCCACTTGTCTTTCAATGGAGAATTGCACCAGTGAAACCTGGGACCAGCTCAGAGTTTTCAGGAGCCGCTCCTGGCCTACAGACAGTTTTCGGCTTGGGTCCGTGACACGAGCATGCGCGAGACATGCCCGTACCAACCAATGAAGCCGATGACGACCTTCAGCCGAAGTCAAGGGCTACGCTTGCCTCCCAACTTCAGCCTTCAGGATCCGGCCTCGTTTTCATCTTCCATCACACCGACCCGCACCTGCACCAAAAAGGGGCTGCTAACCGATGCACAGGGTCGACTGCCGCGTCTTTCGGCCAAGAAACCTTTGGCAGGTTCTCCGGTGGGAAGGCCACTCCAAGCTCACCCTCTGGAGTCTGCAAGGGCGATCCCAGCATCACCTGCCCACACGCAGTGCAAATATGCCCGCACATGTTCGAGATCCCGAAACCTCAACCCCCAAACCCCAAATCCCAACCATGAGGGTCCGGCATCAAGACCGCGCTGGTCAATTTCGTACTGATGCTCATGGTACCTGCCGGAAAATATGGGCCTAATACTGGCCGGATCATCGGGTTTGGGTCTAGGGTGACCCCAAACCCTGAGACCTCTCTGGAAAGCATGCTTTTCTCTTTCGTCGACAGTCTGAGGTCTGGCCCGACGGACCGCGCTAAACAGGTCCAACATGGGCCCGGATGGTCTGCAAACGTCACAAACTTGGGCTTTTAAAAGTTTACGCGATCACGTTCTCTTCTTGAGCCCTCTCGGCTTCCTCCTTGGTGTAGGGAAAGCCGGTGTTGGGCCTCGGCTGCAGCATTTGGCGGATTTCGGTGGTTTCGGTCTGCTGTGGTAACGTATGTGGTGAACAGTTGTGCTTCGCGAGTGCTAGTCACAGTAGCAGGGGCAGTAGCGGCGCACCAGGCAAACAACACCGTTACAACAAAGACCACTGCGACAGCAGAAGCAGCAGCACAAAGGAGTTGAAAGATGATGCCCAAGGCACAGCAGTTGCAGTACAAGACAACGGCCATCGACAGCCGCTGGAAGCATGCAATCTTAGCAATGGCACGCTTCCGAAGCAGCAGCAGCTGCTGCTGCTGCTGCTGAACAAAAGCACCAGAAATCGTCAAGCAACAGACACGAAATTGTTCAAACCTCTAACTTCTGGTATGACTCGCTGCACTCCAACCGCCGAAACGGCTTTGCAACTACTCCATGAAACTGATGTGACAGCATGTCAAAAAAACGCAATTAGATCGATAAACCTAGGAATGACTCCGAATAAAGACTCTCGGGGCCGTCCTAAACCCCAAAGGAAGCCTAAGCCTACACGTCCTAAGCCCGAAACCTCTAACCCAAACCTGAAACCTCCGGGCCAGGGACAGCTTTGGCGGAGCCTTTCGCAGTCTCCTGGCGGAGTTCCAAAGCTTACAGCTCGCGGCATTCGGCTTCGGTCAGGTTTCCGGCTTCTGCTTAAGGTGTCAGGCCATAGGGCCCATTGAGCCTTCAGAGGCCTTCCCTTCGTGGGGCTGCAGATCGCTTTTTTTTTACGGTTTCCCATGCTTTTCGACACCCCAATCTTAGCCCTCAGCCTGTTCTCAAACGGGTAGTCACCAGCTTCTTGCCCGCCCAGTCGCTGGCCGGAGAGCCATCGCCTGGAGCCGAGACTTCGGAAGCTCGATTACGGCCTATGCACGGGCTGGCCACGTGGCGGTGGCCTCCACGGCAAGGGGTGCTGATGGTAACGGGACATCACAAAATCTACATAATTGACATACCATCTTGCGTAGGTTGCTCAAAATCATGGTCCGTTTCGACGGCCCTCCCTTTCCCCCTACTCAAGCATGCACATCAAAGCGAATCCCATCAAAAAACAACCCACGAAGTCCCGGCGAAGCCTAGAAATCTGCTCTCAGAACTTTCTGAAACCGCAGCACATTCCCGAACGATGCCCGAGGCCTTAAACTAATTATTGAAACTGTAAGCACTGACCCTAAGCCCCAAACCCCTAAAACCCTTACCCCTAAAACCCTTAAAACACCGAGCCAAAAATAAACCCTAAGCTCTACTAGAATCCCTCAT
This sequence comes from Symbiodinium sp. clade A Y106, assembly GCA_003297005.1. Classification (NCBI taxonomy): domain Eukaryota; class Dinophyceae; order Suessiales; family Symbiodiniaceae; genus Symbiodinium; species Symbiodinium sp. clade A. Next base: position 14,488 of record BGNK01000793.1, on the reverse strand, counting down.
AGGCCCCGTTAAACCCCCCAAAAAAGACTCACGATTTAGGGCCTCAGTTCTTCTTCACTCTTGGGCGTGACCAGCAAGCCCCGAGATGTGAAGTCCTCGCCTGGGGCGAATTAGTGCGTTTTGTGCTTTGTGTCGTATTCTGAAGTTTGTGGTTGAGCGTTGGGTCGTCTTGGTTTTGTTTTGGGGGTTTCAGGGTTTGCCTTTGCTGGAACAGGGTTTTGGGGTTTAGGCTTCCCGGTAAACGGGCTTGGCGAAATCCTCACATCGGGGATGCAGAGCGGGCTTCCGGTAGCTGAAAGGCTTCTACATAGCGCCTATACGGTGTGTATAGGGGTGCTACAAGGGCTTTTGGAGGTTTGCAGTGGCTTTGTAGACGGGCATTGGGCTGCTGTCTAGCTTTTTGTGTGGGCTTACGATCCTGCCAAGGGAACCTTATTTGGTTCTCCCTGATAATGGGTCGTCCTGCTAGTTAGGGTCTTCATTTAGGTCCCTGCGGTTCTGAACATCCAATGTACACTGCTCACTTCATAATAAAGGCGCACACGTAGCTAATCGTAGCTATAGGTAAGGTTAGTTGGGGCTGTAAGCAGGAAAAACGGCTCGTACCTTTCTCCTAACCATGTTTGCAAAGGGCCCCATCAGAACACTTAGTCATGCCTACTCGGTCAAAACGCGGCTGCCTCCAAATAGTCTAACCCCCATACCCCGAGCCCTCAAACAAAGCACGAACCAGACCACTCTATACCCGAAACCTGCGAACCCTAAACCCTAGACCCTAATCCTAAACCCTGAGAACCCTAAACCCTGGTCCTCCAACACCCGTTGAGAAGAACAAACTTATCGAGCCCTGAGCCGAGATCCCAACCCAGCTTCGATGAGACGGGTGCCACCGGTTCGGCCTTTGCTGATTGGGCGCAGGGCTTCCTGTTTTATATCCTCGGGTTTTAGGGGACGTAGAGTTGGTAGGTAAGGCAACGGTAATTACAACTCACCTGGGCTTAGGGTTGGCACTCACATAGGGATCCTTCATAATGGTCCTGATATATTGTCTTGATGCCGATAGAAGGGTTGAGGCGCTAGGGGATATGTGGGCATTGCTCGAAATCATGGGCCCTTGTTGGGAGATTTAGAGGTCAACATCGACATCAGATGAGGACAGTATGCCTACAGGTACATGGCAGGGGCAGGAGATGTCTAACCATGTCCCCAAAAGAACCCTCCGAACCTCCCTTGTTCCCAGACCCCCAAACCCTAGATTCCCATTGCCTCCAGGCCATCGTCCTCGATCCGCGCCGAGGTCTCCTACTGCCCAGTGCCCAGTCCGCTTTGTCCCGGCAGAAGAGGACCCAGAGCAACGAACATGATAATATAGGTGCCTTAACAAGTAGAGTAGGGTTTTGGGGTTACATTATACTATAACCATAGTAAGGAACCCCCACAATAGTGTTGGTAATTATTTAGGCCCCCATATTAATGTTCAGGGTTGGTCACAGACCCGAGAAACATCCAGGAACACTCCAACGCTTTCGAGACCCCATGAGTCAAAAACGCTCACTGCACTGTGGCGGGAGCACGATTGATAACCCAGTACACACCGCACTGTGGCCAGAACACGTGTCGTGTCCAAAAACTGCGCGGGACGCCCTGCTGAGACTCTAACGGCTTCCAGTGGTTTGAAGCCCAACGTCAGCACGGGACTGTGGCCGCAGCACGATTCTCAAACAAATGCTGCAAAATGACGAACAAGGCAATAAGAAGAAGCGTTACAAAGCAGGTTGCCACTAAAAGGCTTCTACATCGTTACAACTATCGTAAGGGCTACTATAAGAGAGGAAAGATGCACTACCTTGAGAATGAGATCCTGCGCTCCTCCTTCATGGCCTGTAGCTCCAAGACTGCCTCAGCATCCATCCAGTTGCCAATGGGCGATGCATCCATCGCCTTCCGTCTGCTACAAGAGAGTGGGGTTTAGGGTTTAGTGTTTGAGGCAAGCTGGATCCGAAGCCGCTTTTGCGGAAGGGATTCCGTCTGAGACGATGCTTGCGTTCCTATAACAGACTGGCTTAATCCAAGTAGCTGAGATACTTTTCATCTTTTTAGGAGGATGAATACTTCATAATAATACTGGTATGACGGTGGCAGCGATATGAATATCATCAATCATAGCAACAAGCAAGAACAATCGTAACCGGAATTATACTAGTATATCCTAACCTTCGATCACGATAATGGCCATTGCAATACTTTCAGTGAACACACAGCTGAACAACCATCTTAACAACATCCATGACAAACCAGTATGGGTATCCTAAACCGCAAACTCCTACCCCATACCTGGACAAAACATATATATATAGAGAGAGAGATATAGATATATATATATGTAAAGATAAATTTCTGTTGATGATTCTACCAGTATTCATACTATTATCCTTAACCCTAAACCCTAAACCCCCTAAACCCCCTAAACAACCTAAACCCCCTAAACCCCCTAAACCCCCTAAACCCCCTAAACCCGCTAAACCCCTTAAACCCCCTAAACCCCCTAAACGTGGCTCTGCCAGAAGGTGGCTGCGGCGGGGAAGCCTCCCACTCGAAGTTTGCGCTGGGCTGACATGNTAGCTTTGACCTTTATCCTTGTGGGCTCCTATAACCCCCTTAACCCCCTAAACCCCCTAAACCCCCTAAACCCTAAACGCGACATCTCTGCGGAACCCCTCCCTTGCTCTTCGAAGCGCCTCGACGAGGCGCATGAAGAGGAGTCCTCCTCCCAGCGCTTCTCGCTCCCACTTTCGGCCTCCATCCTGGCGTTATATCATTATTTATGTATAGATATAGATATAGATACAGACATAGATGTAGATGTAGATGTAGATGCAGATATAGATATAGATATAGATATAGGTATAGATATAGATATAGATATAGGTATAGATATAGATATAGATATAGATATAGGTATAGATATAGATATAGATAAAGATATAGATATAGATATAGATATATACAACTATCATTAGTGTGAGTATTATTACTCTACTTTCTAGTAACAGTTGCAGTCGACGTCGTTCTCGTTTATTAGCAGTGTTAATATTACTGTGAGTGTTACTAATACTACTATTATCGTTGTTGTCAGTATCAAACATTTTCATCATGCGCTGATGATCATGCTCATTATTAACAGATGATTACCTACTATTGTCTTCATTCTCTTCATCATTTTTATTCGTATTAGTAGTTTAATAGTAAGAGTAGTACTGTTATTGGAATCATTGCTGGCAGTGCTAGTATGATTAGTATTGCTCGTATTATCATGATTACTCGTCAGGTTTGGAGCTTGGGGTTTAAGGTTTTCTGAACTGAACTTTCCATCAGCGTGACTAAGTAGCTTCCGAAAAGCCCGAGGCCTTGAGGTTTAGGGTTCCTGTCTTGAGTTTGCTGTTTCATCATCATGGTGGTTGGTTTTAGGGCTCAGTTTAGGTAGTTTCGGGAATTGATATGTTTTGATACGGAAGTCACAATATCGGGGATGCAAGACCGGTCAAAACCTCGTTTCTGATTGTTTGAGAAGTCGCGAGTGTCTTGGCTTCAATACCACAAAGTCCCGTCTCGGTCGGCTTCAGATTGCACGAATCTGCCCACTGCAACGTGCTGTTTTCCGGTTCATCCCTTGCAGCAGCGGACTCAGGAGGCGGCCGAGCCTTCATGTCGTCCGCCCAAGATGGTGGGTCGAGGGGCACACCCTGGAGCCAGAACTCTCCACCCAAGTTCCTAGCAAGGTTTCATGGAGGCACCGAGCCTTCTTCACAACCCGAACCTGGGGATCCTCAGCGTGACATCGGCTGCTCGAGCAAACACTTCGAGCACTGCTCTGGAAATCATCTCTCTGTGCTCCCGGCTTGCTGCATCAGCTTGGTGATACCAGCCTCGGTTTCGTGACGTGAGCAATGACAAGCGTGAATGGCTTCAAACCTGAGCAGGCGGCGAGATGACCATCACCGATAATGCCGACGACGCCTTTGTCCCGCAGATTTAATCGGCACAGAAGCCGGACAGGATGGTTGCACATCAAGGCTGTGCCAGGCCAGCCGGAAAACATGTCAGGAGTGCTGTTGTGCGTTCTCATTGCAACGCGCAAGGCCTTCAGGTGGCAGGGCGTTGGTAGTATTGAAAGGCGGCTAAGATACTTCACAACAACTGAGGTTCTCAGCAAGCAGCCTTTGAAAACTGCAAGTCTCGCAACGCCACATTTGCACCCAGCCTGACGCATGGGCAGATACATGTACATGTACATATGCAAATACAGAAACATATATACACATGTACGTACAGAAAATATACATATGCATATTCATTTTCATGCTGGCTAAATATGTACCTATGTATGTATGTGTGTATATATACATATATATATGTACATATATGCGTGTATACATAGTATGTATGTATATACGTATGTATGTGTACACATATACACACACATACTATGCAGCATACACCTTGAAGTCTTATTTGTGTGTGTATATATATACATATATATATATTATGTGTATATTATATGCATATTATATGTATATATACACACACATATGTTATACGGATAGACACACATGTGCTTGCGCTGCTTCTCTGCACATGTTCACAATTTTTAAATAAGTATACGTTTTGGTCGATATGCTTCTTTATGAGTATCATTCGAGTGTAATATTTTGCATATGTACATGACCACACATACATACTTACATATATACATACATAATTACATACATACATACATACGTACATACCTGCACACGTACACACATACAGCCAGCCAGCCGGCCAGCCAGCCAGCCAGCTGGTTAGCTGGCCAGCCAGGCAGACACACGGACAGACATACGTGCGCACTACATACACCGGTGTAGCGATGTATATCTATCCCACTTTTGGTAAACCCCGCTGCACATTTTGGAATGTTGATGATTCCAGGCTGGATGAGAGGACTAGTGACTGGGAGACCATGCACCTAACGTGCCTTGGTTGAGTTTTAGCCAAACGGCTCCCATCTGGAAACTGTTCAGGGCTGAGTGATTGGTTTTGGGTTTGGTGTTTAGTTTTCAGCGTTTGGAGTCTGAGGTTTGGGTCTGTCGGGGGTAGGGCTTCGGGTACCACCAGTGGACAACCAAAAAAAGCACAGCCTACCTCGCCCTACATCCAAGATCAAACCATGAACCTCCGAAACAGGGAAGTGTTCAGAACATCCGGAGCCCTCGCGCAAAACCAACACAGCAAGATCCCAAGTCCAACCAGGTCTGTTGAGAAGCTCGCCATAATAAAAACACGAATTCCCATAGCTCGTCTGGTGATCATACATGCAATCATCATCCCGCGCTTATAGTAACAGAAAAAGTATGCAGAAACAACCAGAGATCGCAGCTGCGACAGCAGCAAGAACAACAACAGCGACGACAAGAACAACGACAACCACAGCCAGTACCATCATCATCGCGGTCATCATGGCCTCGAGTCCCCAAAAAGCCTGAGGAACCAAAGCCCTATCAAAATAATTATTATTCTGATTACTACTACTATTGCGATTACTATTACTATTACTATTACTATTACTATTACTATTATTATAATTAGTAATATTAGTATTATTATTATCCCCTCGGCTCCCCGAGGCTCCCCGCCCGAGATCATTCAAACTGGGCGGCAGCCCCGCATCCTCCGCCCTGGCGACAGAAAGAGCATCCACACGGTTTATGGTTTAGGGTTTAGGGTTTTTAGGGTTTAGGGTTTAGGGTTTTTAGGGTTTAGGGTTTAGGGTTTTTAGGGTTTAGGGTTTAGGGGTTCTCTGATCGGTCGTAGGGTTACATACGCTTCGCACGCTCCTATGGCCTAAGGATTTTGAGATTCAGGGTTCAGGTTGTGGATGCTGCGGGGTTCAGCGGCTTCGGTTCAGAGTTTGTGTCATGTGGTCTTGGGCTCCAGAGTTGAGGAAGTAGGGCTGTCGGCTGAGGGCTTAGACGAGCTTTAAGCTTTCAGGTTCAGGGTCTTCAGCTTCAGCGGTTACGGGTTCTGGGGTTTCGGGTTCTCGGCTTCAGTGAGTTGTGGGGTTTGGGGCGTTAGGGTCGGGTTTGGGTCTGGGGATCCTAGGACTCCCTCGACTTACTTCCCCAAGGCCCCCGATGCAACATCCCGGGCCCGAACCGAACTAAATAAACCCCAAACCAAAGCCCCTAAACCCTGAACCCTAAACCCTAAACCCCAAACCAAAGCCCCTAAACCCTGAACCCTAAACCCTAAACCCCAAACCAAAGCCCCTAAACCCTAAACCCTAAATCCTAAACCCTAAGCCCCAAACCAAAGCCCAAAGTACCAAGCTCTAAACCTCCGGGCCCTGCGGCCTCTTGTAGAGCGGTCGCAGGTCCGAGTCTCCGAAGCACAGGGTGCCCCCACGTGGGCCCATGCTCTCCGTGCCTCACCAACCCAGAGAGCCCAATACCCCTTAAAAAAAGGAATATAGCTTCAATCATAATATGAAACCCCTTATAATTTAAGGTATATTGCTTCGTTAACGGGTATTGGTGCTCTCTGGGAAGAGAACTACTCCGCAACAACTACTGCTACGAGTTCTCCTGCTGCTGCTGTCTTGCGACAGTACTGCTGCTGCTCAACTTCGGCCTTGAAACGATCGAAACAAACAGCGAGAAGAGGACCCGGCCTTCTTTGCGAAGCTGTGCGAAAGCCTGGAAGCAAGCAGGCCGGGCGACACCAAGCTGATATTGCTTTGTTTCGTGAATCTTGAGCAGTGGCTTCCATGCTGCGGCTGACCAGGTTCTCGGTCTCACTACCGTTTCAGGGTTTTAGAAGCGGTGCTTGAGTAACCCATGAGGGAATGCACCTCCACGGCAGCACCAAACTCGTGGCACCCAGCCGCTTCGCCGCCGATGTCACGCCAGCCGGCGCTGGCCTCGCAAGTCAGGGAAATGGCTGTGAGTTTCGCCAATCCGAAACACACAAACCTGGCACAGTAACAATGAACATCGATATCACAGCTCTATTGGTCAAGATCAGCAAGCACATTCACCACCATCATCATCATCCTCGAAACCACCAGGAATATGACTTAAATCTGTCTGATCACCATGTCACCACCATCACGACCACCACCATCACCACCATACTCATGCTTTAACTCGGCAAGAGGACTCAGGCCTCCAGCCACATGCGGTCGGTTTGGAACTTCCTCGCCCGATCGATTTCGGTGTCGCTGGACCTTCGTTCAAAAAGGAATTGATTGAAAAGCCTGGTGTGATGAATGTGGTGAATCAGACTCCACTGATTTGCTTTGTGTCACGTGCCGTTCCTGCTGCACTCCTTCTCATCCCACCGCTGCTGCTGGCGCTAATCCTGCTACTCCCGCCACTGCTGGTACTGCCATTAATGCTGCTATTACCACCGCTGCTGCTGCACTATGACGCAGTGAGGACTCATACTGACTGCTTCGCTCATTACCATCACTACCACTTTAGCTCCGCCTCAATTGAAAAGGCATCTTTCTGCACTGGCTCCCAGGTTTGAGGAGCAAGTCCCCGAGGGGCAAAGCTCCAACAGATCGACTCCGTCGACCAGATCTTAAAGGGGCTTCGAAGGGTTCGGGCCTCCGGCTTAGGACCAAGTTTAGGAAACCAAAAACCCCAAACATTCGAGGCCAGAAAGGAGTCCGGCTGGACACGGACCGGAGTCGACAAATGGTTCCGGCCACGCCTCCACACCCTGAACCCCTTAGCCCCTAAACCATCCTGCACCCCCAATCTCTCGCTCTGGCGGTACATTTTTGGAGTTTGGGCCGACGCACAGAACTAAGGCATCAGCAGGAACTCGGCGGGAGGCTTCGCCATCAGCTTCTCCTCTCCGCCGTGCGGGGTTCTTTAAGAACAGAAATCCCTTAATTTCGGGAGTCCTGAAGTAACTAGGCCCTGCTATTTTGAGGGCTAAGCCAAGGTATGTTAGTGTCTGCAACCAAGCAATTTTTCTGGGTTCCTGATCCTATTTCTCTTGCTGAGTTTAGAGTTTAGGACCTTAGTTTAGGGCTTAGGGTGTTGCCGCTTATGTTGCCGAGGAGCAGGAGGCCGAGTTTGATGCCATAGTGAAAGAGCGACTTCACATGAGTGGTTCTCAAAATTAGGGTCCCTTTTTGGGTCCCTAATATAATACGGCACCTACTATTTGGGGTACCCGAAAAGGGACCCTGCACCTCCGTATGCCCCGTGCTGCAATCTGTCTCACTCTCATGGTTGCCTGCCACTTAAGACCATACCTGCAACTGATACCAGTTCTACCACTGTGACTACTTCATCTTCATTCTCATCCTGACATGCCTGACTAGTACCGCTGTCGCAATCGCTCACATCATGAGTGACGTTGTCATCGGAGGCGCCTGTATCCTCATCACCAACGGTGGGTTATCATTGGCAGCAGCGTGCACGAGCGCCGTTCGCATGGGCATCTGATCTGAGTATCTGGGCAAGCATCAGCACTGGCACTGACACTGGCACCTGCACCAGTGGAATCAGCTGTGGCATTGGCGCACAGCATAATATGTCTTTAATGAAATGTCATGAGAGATGTCCTTCGCAGTGAGCCTAGAATTGCTGCCAGCTTCGGTACCGTTGTCTTGTTGCGTATCACCTGCATTCTCCAACCCTCCAATCAGAGCGCCCATCCACCTCCCAACCCCGCGATACGTTCAAGAATGCCGTCTTGGAACGTTTACCCCTACTCGGGAAGTGTATGCTTGTTCTTGCGATTATCACCATCCATGTCTTAGCAGTGCTGGTGATTGCACTTATGAGTTGGGCTTAGGGCTTAAAATTCGGGACTGCTCCTTAATCCATGACCTACCAGTGTCAGGCCCGTAGCAACTCGTCCTGAAGCTGCTGCTCCGGGAGAGTCAGGCGTTGCAAACCTTCCACTTCTGATCTCTGAGATCTACTACGGTGGTTTACGGGACTGGGGAATTTTGGGCTCACAGTTTCTGGCGTTTCAGGATTTAGGGTTCTGCACTTTAACTTTGAGGCTTTAGACGACTACGACTACGACTACCACTACTACCACTGCTGCTACTACTGCTACTACTACTACTACTTCTACTTCTACTTCTACTACAACTACTACTACTACAACTACTACTACTACTACAACTACTATTACTCCTGCTACTACTACTTCTACTACTACTACTCCTACTGCTTCTACTACTACTACTACTACTACTACTACTATTACTACTACTACTACTACTACTACTGCTACTACTACTACTACTACTACTCCTACTACTCCTGCTACTCCTGCTACTACTACTACTACTGCTACTACTGGCACTACTACTACTACTTCTTCTTCTTCATTCGCAGCGAGAAATCCGCCCAGCGTCCCATAAAGCGGCAGCAAGTTCATGCCGGCGCGAAGCGCATCCCGATATTTTTATCAGGACCCGGTAAGAGCCTCGGCACTAGTGCCTGCAGGCTGATCTGTCACAACTGTGGCCTATGGCCAATGAAGCGAGCAAGCCTCCCTTCAAGTGCTTCCCAGCGACCTGATAAGAGCAATCAGGTAGCAATTGCGGAGCATAGCGGAAGGTGGTGAGGCCCGTGCCCGCATAACCCGATTGTCATTGGTCTCCCAACAATGCTCCCTGTCAGAGGGATTCCACAACACAGCAGTGTAGTGTCCAGACAGNCGCTCACGGCCAAACACCGGAATGTGAACCGTATCAGGAATCTGAATGGCCTGGCTGTTCTTGACAGCCACCCCACCCCCAAAAGAGTACCTGGCAAGCTGTAGGAAGACAAGCGGTGAGGCTTGGGATAGGGCATGCACAGGCACCTGTTGGTGCCAGCCATCAATGCATTCCTGTAATGCGCCATGGTGGGCCTGCAAGTGTAGAATAATCGGTGTTTCAAGACAGCCCGAATCGACACGACGCGGAGCCTCCCCTGAATCGTCTCTGGATTCCCAAGTGCCCTGGAGGAGNCGCTCACGGCCAAACACCGGAATGTGAACCGTATCAGGAATCTGAATGGCCTGGCTGTTCTTGACAGCCACCCCACCCCCAAAAGAGTACCTGGCAAGCTGTAGGAAGACAAGCGGTGAAGCTTGGGAGAGGGCATGCACAGGCACCTGTTGGTGCCAGCCATCAATGCATTCTTGTAATGCGCCATGGTGGGCCTGCAAGTGTAGAATAATCGGTGTTTCAAGACAGCCCGAATCGAC
>BGNK01000792.1:35386-199621 GCA_003297005.1 Symbiodinium sp. clade A Y106 | reverse complement strand
CACACACGCACACACACACACACGCACACACACGCACACACGCACACACACGCACACACATGGGCACGCACACACACACATGCACAGGCATACACATGCGCACACACGCGAACGCATAGAGAGACGTGGTGAGGCACGATCATGCCGGCACGTCCTTCCTTAATTTCCAGAACTGATCAACGTGGGCGTCCGCGCATTGCGTAGCACGCATGCACATCTTCAGTGAAGTCCAAGGAGATGCCCAATGAAAGTGCTCGAGACATGTTTGACTGATTGCGAGCAAAAACTGCCAGTCAGAGTGCCATGTAGTAGTGTATTGTTGCACAGAAATATTATGACCCAGTCCGGCTCTTCATGGTGAGTGAGATTTTGTGCAGAGACAGCCTGCCGATGAAACTCGCCGGTCAGGGAGCAAATCACGGATGTTTTTGGGAGCGTTAAACTACTGAACCTGGTTTTGCGAATGAGACGCAACATTACCCGTCTCAGCAGGATTAGGTTCAAGTCATGAAGTCTGCTGGGTTTCAGGCTTTGGTTTTGGGTCCCGCCGTCGAAAAACAAATCGCAAGGCCCTGCCGTAACCACGACTCCACAGCATGCGGCAACCCACGGTTACAGTAGGTCTTGCAGTGTCGGGTACTCGGCGCGAGTTCGTGTTCAGCTGCTTTGACAATCTTCGCCTTTGTCCACTGTCTCCCTGCATCCAGCGGCTGCTCCCGGATGTGCTGGGTTCTGGTTAAGGATTTTAGTTTGAGTTACCATCCTAGGGATCTATAGTAAATAATATGGTTTCTCTGTTATGGTAACCTTTTAATTTCCATTGCAAGACCCCAGCATGCAGGTTGCACAGCGCGATAGACACCAAAATTTGAAGCACTGCCAGGACGTGAAGGGCAGCAATTGCATTTCCTTGTCATGCGAAACATCCCCACAACAATATTGGTAATTATTTAGGTCCCTCTATCAGGTCTGAACAACCGTCAAGTCGAGCCTGCCTCGACTAAGTCTGCCAGTCGCAGCCCCTACACACCCAAACCCAAAGCCCCTAAACCCAGTACATGTTTCTGTCTTGTCGCTACCCATAGGCCCCAAAGTAGTTCCTTTTGGGGATTACCCTATAGAATTCTAAATATGAACCCCAAAAAGGAACTACTTTGGGGCCTATGGGTAAGTCCCAGCTGACAGCGTGGCTCATTGAGTTGAGCAGTTAACGTAATTGTCGAACCTACTACTGCAGACCTTGCCAGGCTTGTCCGAGTGTGAGTGTCAAAAAAGAACCCATGAGCCCCTGACCCGAAATCCTACCATAGAGGCCTAAATAATTACCAATACCATTTTGGGGGTCCCTTTATTGTAATTGTAGTATGATTGGCCCCAAAACCCTATTCTAATTGTTAAGGCCCCTATGTTGAGTTTTGGCAGGCCATGGCTGAGCTGGCCAACTCCTCCGATCCTTTTGTCGGTGCGACCGTATTCCAGCCACCTGGCAGGCTTAGGGTTTAGGGGTTTAGGGTTATAGCACCTGTGAGTGAGAGAGAGAGAGAGGGAGGGAGGGGGTTATGAGCTGAGACTTTTATGCTGTGCTCGCAGTATTTGTGCTTTGGTGTGCAGAGGTGGCCTTCGATTCCAAAGTCAGAGCGGTTGCAGCAGCACAGGGTGCTGGCATGTCGGGAACCGCCTCGTCCCATGCCACTGGGTTTCTGTCCTCTCCGAGCTGTCAATCCAACCTCTTGGAATGCCAACCCCAAGCCCCCAAACCTCACAGCAGAACTGCACCGACTAACATGTCTATAAACTTGAGAATGTCTCCTAATTGAGTGAATCCCGATCATAGCAGCCATAGCAAGCGTCAGCATCGGAGCATCAGTGAAGTGTTTTGGGCTTTTCATGGCTTGCCCATCCCCCCACGACCCTGGTGCCAAACTCGAATCTCGCTTGTGCGTAAATATTTGCCTGCCTCCGCCGCCTGTTGCCATGGGCCGATTGGCAGCCGCTTTGGATCTTCTGGCCCGTGTGCCCTCAAGAAACTCGGCTCAGGGTTTCGGCTTTTGGTCCTTGGGTCCATGCAAGCGTAGTCGGTTGCAGTACTAAGACTAAGTTTTGCATAGTCGTGTTCACGTGTGTTTGTGTTCATGGGTCTTTTTGCGGTATTCGGATGTTTTGAATTTGGGAGTTTTCGGAAAGTAGGGGTACAGTACCGTATTTTGGGGGTGGAAAAATAAGGATCCCACTATTTCGGAGGCACACAATTAGGGTCCCCAATTTTCAGTAGTCCGGTTCCTCCGAACTCTACAAACGGCTCTGATATGGGGGCCTCAGTAATTAGAATAGGGTTTTGGGGCCCACTATACCATACTCATATCATAAGAAACCCCCCAAAATAGTATAATTATTACGGCCCCAATATTACAGGTGTTTCCTGATGGTCGTCAACCGAAACACTTATCTTCTTGGTGTGCTGCGGGGCTACGTCTGTAGCCGGCCCTGAATAGACAGAAAGGCAGAGACCAGTCAGACCTCAACCTGATATCTAAATGGCTGGGAGTTTCCGAAATTAGGGGTACCTTTAAAGGGATCCTTTAAGGGTTCCTTAAAGGGATCTATAAGGGTTCTATAAAGGGTTTAGGGTTTAGAGTTTCCGAAAAATTAGGGGTACCTTATTTTGGTGTCCTTATAATAAGGATCAGACTATTTAGGGTGCTATATCCGAGGGTCCCCTATTTTCGGAAACCCCCAAATAGGCGTTTTAGCAGAGTTCAGGGATGTTCAGCGTTAAGGGTTAAGACATGTTAGGACTACAGGCTCAAAGGATCCAAGAGCTGAGTCAAAAGATGACGGCCAACCCTAGCTCCAAACAAACCCTCAACAGAAGCTCATTATCATTGAGTGCAGGCTTTCTGTCCGACGCGAATAGCAATGACGGGCAGGACTGGGAAGAGCTGGACGCCGGAGACAACAGGCAAGTATTACCATTATACCTGTATATATATATATGTATGTATACAGCTTGGTAACTGTATGTACCTAACTAAGATAGTTACAGCTACGGTCGTGATGATGATTATTGCGATTGCGATGGTTGAACAGTTGTTATTGCTTGTGGTGGTAGTAGTCATAGTAGCAATGGTAGGACTAAGTAGCAAAATAGTATTGTGGTAGCAGCAGCAGCAGCAGGAGTAGTAGTAGTAGTAGTAGTAATAATAACAACAATAATAACAATTGTTGTTGTTGCTGTTGTTGTTGTTGTGGTAGAGCCGTCGGAGTAGGACTAGCAGCAGAAGTAACAGTACTAGACGTCCAATAGACTCCCTTGCAGACCCGATGCCGGGAGCTACGACTACTGGCAGAAGCGTGCTGCGACATACGACCAGGACCGTCCCTGATGCAGTGTGGATGAAGTAGGTGGGCACACTGAGCCCCAAACCCTGAACCTGGCCTCAACCCGAAATTGTGTAGGACATCTTTCGATCCAGCGACGAGGATCATGAGGCCTAGTTATGTTGCTTGCATTTGTGCGAGTGCATTTTCCTGCCAAGGCTTTCCGGGTGCGCAAACGGTAGCCGTGTGATGATCCTGGTCTTTGCAATGTGCTGGTGCGGCAATTGGGACCGTGCTTGGAAAAGCATCACAAGCCAACTCCGCGCCAGGGCATCATTCACGGCGAGATTGATGCAGCTGCGCGGCGCGCAGAGAAAGCTCGTGAGCTGTCGAAAGGCTGGGAGTTTGTGTTGTACTCGTCTCATCTAACATCATATAGCCATGTATACACTGAGCGTCAGATAAATAATCTATAAAGACCTGGGGAAGAGCAGCAGCGGCGCTACTGCAGGCATACTGGCCACCTGGCCTTTGTGCTTCGATAGTTCCTTCTTTGTAGCGTTTTTGTAACCGTACACTGAGCCTGCTCCTTGTGCTTCGGACGATTACCTGTCGCCCCAACAGCTTGCCTGGGAAGGATTTTCCAAAAAAAGTGTTATAGAATGGGTATGTCTTTGGGGCCGCGGCTTCATGTGATTAGACAACCCCACTGTTGCCGCGATGGAAGGAGACGACGGCTCGCATGCAGTTTCCAAGCTCGTCGCCGTGGATGCCGGGTGTGGACCTGGCAGCTCGGCCTTTCGGAGGACAAGGGTCCAGGGGTCTGGGGTTAGGGTTAAGGGCAAGCATTGAGGCTCTGTTATACTGTTCTGAGACTGAAGGCTGCAAAGCTTATCTGCAAAGCCCACTCAATGGCTCATTCGAGTTGTGCTGGACAAGCCTGTGGGCAAAACGGAAGAAGCCTCTCCCGACTTGCTCTTCACATGAATTTGTTCGGCGCTTGATTGTGGGCTTCATCTACGGTTGTGGGTTCGGGGGTCGCACGTTGAGTTTTGGCCGTCCTCTGGCAAGGCATGACTGATGCACAAGTTTCTCAAAGCTCACGGGCTTCAGTGCCAAAGAATTATAACGGTCGTGCTGAACAAGATCATCAGGAAGCGAGATCAGGGGACCCAAGCTTAGGGCGCACCTTTGACACTTGCGCGGTATGTGTGGATCCCATGATCTTGCTCCTCGGCGTTTGCACTGAGGTGAGACAAACGGCTGTTAATCCATGAGATTAGACAAGTAGATCGATGTCCGAAACAAGGTCCCACTGGCAAAATCCACCAAAGAACACATCGCGGGGGGATAGGGCTTCTTGCTCAAAACCTGCTTCAAGTTTGTACGTCTCAGCCAAGGTCTATGGCTGGACGCACTGACCAAGCGCTTTGGTCGTGTAGTGGGCGTGGATCAGTCACCCAACCTGCTGGAGAAGGCGGCAGAAAGATCAGGGTTGTTCTTAAGGTAGGTTCCCAACTCCCAACTAGCCGACTTCCCAAGCCGGATGCAAATCGTACGTAGCAGCTCCACCGAGAAGAGTAACCTTGAAGGTAACTCCGATTCAGCATGCCGATTTCAGAGCCTTTTCAGAAAAAACGATTGGCTGAAGATGAGTTGTGCGATGGCGTTTGCGTGGCAACTGTGCCGATCCAGCAGAATCTGTGCTATCTCTACTGCACATACTGATCTAACCCAACTTTCATGCACTCCTCAGGGACGGCCCTCCCAACGATGTATAGCACGCAGGCCAAGGTGGACCATGAGCAACTCCTGCACAGCAAGCACTCCAAGGTGGCCGACACTGATTCGCTGCTACTGATGCCTTAGGATGTGCGGTCTGGACCTGCCAGGTTTTCGCCCATACATGCCCTTGCATTATGCTTTTAAGCGCGGAATGCACAAGATAGGGAACTGGAGTCCTAGTGAGATGCCATTTGCTAGCTGTAAGTTTCCCGCTTTGAGGAAATGCACGGGAAGAAGATAGCAGTCTGAAAACTATCGTTACGGGGCTGGCCCGGATGTCTTGACTGCTTAAGGCTGCTTAGGCTGAGCCACAGCAAAAAGAACTCCGAAACTCTCCTGCCAGAAATGCGAATCAGGATGATTGTCTTTGGGTGGTGCCTCCTCATTCTGGAAACGGCAGCTAGTTGTATGGCGAAGTCGCTTCTGGGCTCAAGGGCTAGCGCCAATAGTATCTGTGATGTCCTAACACCAAACCTGACCAAACCTCTAACAAAGACCGTCCGGAAGGCAAACACTAGTCAAAAATCCGGTGAATGATTCGCACACATCGAGAAGTTTATAACGGCAAAATTCCCCTTTCGTATCAACAGTAATATAGGGACCAATACTATTTTGGGGGGTTCCTTATTCTAGTTATATAGTATAATGGGCCAATAATGGGCCCCAAAACAGGGCTCGATCGCTTTCAGGAACACTCGGCGCCCCAGGCACCAAGAGGTGCCGCCTCCCCTTTTCTCCCTCGCGAACATTGCGTTGCTGCGCGGCTCTCCTTCCTGGCATAGGAAAGCTAGGGCAACGCGTTCTGCCACCAGGAGACAGCTGCGAGCTGGAGTGCGGCCCTCTAGACGGAGGCTTGCACATCTGGCTAGGCACCCTCCTCGTGCCCGGCTCTCCGAGCCCACCTGCACCCAGTTGCTTGTGGAATGACCCACGGCCGAAAGTCGGACTCGAAAAGGGAAGGACAGGCTTGGGTCAAGGACGAATCCTGTGGATATCGCTTGTGGCCTGGTGCCAGGTCGCCTGGACAGGACAAGCCGCCCTGGAAGGATGGCAAGTCCGGCGCCAAGAGTGGCGCGATCCCGGGGTATGCTACGAGGAAGGTGCCGGAAGCTCCTGCTATCAGTGGGGCAGCATCCTCCGCCCTTCGTGGCGCCTGTGGCATGGTGCCGCGTATCCAGCATGCCCTCAACCAGGCACGGAAAGCCGAAGGCGGTGTGAAGAAGATCTGTTCGGACAGAGAGATCAAGGATAAGTCGCAGTATGGACGAGACATGGAGGCCATCGATCGCAACATCGCCGAGGCCCTTTCCGCGCAGGACGACACCTGCAGAAGACCTTCGAGGACAGCATCAATGGTGGATCAGACGCACCTTCTGCAATGGAACTCGAAGCGGAAGAGGGCAATTCTGCGACAGCAATGGGAGCAGGAGGCTCGGGAAGGTGTCCTCGGCCGGGCGCTGGCACAGCGACCAAGCATGCGTCCGGCCCCGGACGGTGATGTGGCACTGGGTTTGTGCTGCCGGCCATCTGGGGAGCGTGTCTTCCTCGGCCATCCGAGCCCGGCCTTGCAATTTGTGCCGGTTTTTGGAGGCCCCCGCCTTTGTCGTGCCGAGACGATCCTGTCTCTGGCCGCTTTTTCGCTCGCATAGTGCCAAACACACGCATCGGTGGCTCAGGGGCGTGGACTATGCCTACAGGTCTTTTTTGCAGTCGGCCTTTCGTGGCAAGACCGGTGCTCTTTTCCGTGGGACTCCTGGATTGTTTCCGGTTGAGCCCCACCTGCCGAGGCGGGTTAGGGTTTTAGGTAGCGCCCCATTTGGTTCCGGCTGCCCTATCCCCTTCACGCATGGCTTCCAGCCTTCTTCCGGGCGTCTGTCGTTGGTGCCTAAGACGTGTATCGGTGGCTCTTGGACACGCACCAGCGGAGATCCGGACAGACATACCGCTTTTGCCGCCTCTTGCCTGTGTGCCCTCAGTCCCTCGTCGGACGTTGCAAGTGTGGGCTGATGAGCCCGATGAGGGGCCCACTCGCGCTATGGTTGCGGACGTGCTTCTGTGCTTCCGTGTGGACCTTCTTTGCGAGGAGGTCCATGTCACGAGTGCACTGTTTTCCATCCAAATGCGTGCACCCTGGTTCGACACCCGAGGCCGGCCGGCTTGCCGGGACTCATTGCAGGGAGTTCCGACTCCGCTACAGCCGATTTCCTCCATGTGTGCCCTGGCGGTGGTTGGTGCTGCTACCCCTTGGACTTGCACCCTCCACCCGGCCTCGAATGGGCGGCCGTCCTGGTCCTGCTCCCGCAGTCCCCGGTGCCCTGCTCCAACCTCTGGATTGCTGAGTCCCCGTGCGTTCGCAGCGTAGACACCTGAAGTGGCTGTCTTGCTGCTTGAAGTGGATCGAAGTTGCTCTCTCCGCCGCTCGGGGCGGAGATGTCATGTACGTTTTCCACTGGAGGGAAGAGATCAGTGGGGACTGCTGTGCGAAGGCGAACCCTGCGCTTTCCTTCGGTTTCACGGTATTTGCGAGTTGAATTCATTGCAGTAGGCGCGTTCGTACTTGGACTCAAAGCCTCATGAAAAAACAAGGGCCCCAAAACCCTATTCTAATTATGGCCCCTCTATTACACACCCAAAGAAACAGAGAGGTCGAACTCGAAACGGCTGCAGACCTCGGCCAGCCCTGCAAGAGTGAGTATGCCGCTGATGGTCAGGAGCGCAAATCCTTGCGCAAGGTTGACATATGGGAGTTTCCGAACATTAGGGGTACCTTATTTGGGGGTCCATCTTGTAAGGATCCTACTATTTAGCCTACTATTTCAGGGTCCCCTATTTTGGGAAACCTCCGTATGTAAGATTGTGCATGATGGGTACCTTAAAGTATGCAGGGGATTGCAGGAGGTTCAGAAGGGTTCTACAAGGGTTTGGACAAATTCATTTGGAAAGTGCGGTAGTGCCTGATGTAAGGGTTCTTACAAGTAATTAAGAATCAGAATGCTGCCATCTGAGAGTTTTCAATACGGTGCCCCCATTACCTGAAACAGCCATAGGGCCTGGAACGTCTAGCGCTTGAAGGGTCTCCTGAGTTCGGGGTACGGGTACTGTATCTGTTACGTCTGTGACCCATCCAGATGTCAAGAACTATGTCGCACACAATTGTGGATTCACGTGGCTTGGACCGCACTTCTCGCCAGCGCGCGCTTGTACCGGCGCTCGACATGTCACAATAGAGTGTAACAGCTTCGAAGTTAGATGGGGCATGACCAGGCTCAAAAGGCTCAAAGTCGCCATCACTGTGTCACGGGCATCGTGACAAAGCAACGCTGCGAGGGGTGGTACTGCAGGTGCTTGGGGTACAGCCCCCACAAAGCTTCATACTACTGGCTGGTTGAAAAGACAAGTGTGAAACTTGGAGACTTGAGGGCTGAGGATGCTGAGAACGCAGTGAGCAGGGTACAGCTGCGGTGCTGCAGACAGTGTTGGTGAAAGAAGTGAGGTCTGGATCGTCTGACCGTCTTGAAGTTCAGGTTAATGTTATATGCCCTGGTCCAATGTGCGTAGGAGCCGCTAAAAAATTACTGACAAGCAGTAAACCTCGCCTGATTCGTCGAGTGCGAGTGACAAAAAACTCTACAGTGACGAGACGAGCACATGGACATTCCTTCTTTTGGAACTATACGGGCTCATAGGTTGGCCCACGACCGCTTGTCCCAGTCCAGAAGCTGAACATCATCACCATGATCATCATCGTCAAAGTACTACTGCTACCGCCATAATCATGCCACGACATCTGTATGATGGGAACCAAATCTAGCCAACGCCGCTCCTCAACCCTCCCCCGCCAGCCCCCTGAAGCTGTTGCCACTGCCGCTTCGGCTACTACATTACAACAGTGGGAGCTACTACTGTCCTGCTGCTGCCACACGACGACGACTACTACTTCTGCTGCTGCTGCTGCTGCTCCTGCTACTGCTACTGGTACTGCTGCTACTACTACTACTACTACCACCACCACCACCACCACCAACACCACGGCTTCGTGTATTCAGCCATGCAGCAGGCAAAAAACCACGACTACCACTACCACTCCCACTTCTACCACTACAGCAACGACAACTACTACTACCACTGCTGCTGCTACTGTTACTACTTACTACCTACTACTTATTACTTACTGTTTGCTACTTACTATTTACTACTCCCTTACTGTTTGCTACTTACTATTTACTACTCACTGCTCACTACTACTCCTGCTGCTGCTGCTGCTGCCACTACTGCTACTACTACTACTACTGCTACTGCTACTACTGCCACTGCGACTGCGACTGCTCCTACTCCTACTCCTACTACTACTACTACTACTAGTAGTAGTAGTACTACTACTACTACAAAAACCACTACTACCACTACCAGGACTATGACTACTGCTGCTGCTGCTGCTTCTGTGCTGCTATTAATGCTACTGCTACTGCTACTGCTACTGCTGCTACTACGACTACCACTACCACTACCGTGCCACTACCTCTGCTACAACTGCGACAGCTACTGCTCCAGCTCCTGCTGCTGCTACTGCTACTGCATTCTGAAACTTGTTTCGCGGTTCTTATTCCACTACGACCACTACCGTTCTGACGACAACTGCCTTCATCAGGTGTCTGAATTCGCATGCTTGTGAAGGAGCTGTGTGGCCCATCTGTGCCCGGTACCACGCACTCTGCCGACCTCGTGGCCAGCTTCAATGTCCTTCTCTCACCGCAACGTGGCTCCAGATTGCAGTCCGCAGCCCCATTTGCCGTGTTTGTGCCGGCGACTCCCGGTTTGTGGCGGCACCTGGCTGGTCTGAAGGTTTCCTATTCGAATTGCAAGCTGCCAGTACTGAGCACTGTTTATATCATCGTGGTGATAGCACCGCTGTCTATTGGCATTGTTCCAGTCGTCAGTACTTGCTTTAGAGGAGTTGGCGTGCAAGATAGCAGCAACGAGCGCGATGCCTAGCACCTGAAGCAGTAGGAGCGTAATCGCCGAAAGAATCGAAGTTGGAACTTAGCACCTATATCCTAAGCCCCCCGTCCGTGAAACTTATGCCATCATAGCCCTCAAACGGCGAAAGAACACCTGGCAGCCTTTGAAAGCCGATCTACGTACCAAAATACCACAAGGGTCTGGTTGGCAGACTTTCCACGTGCCTGCTGAAGAACACGACTAAAATGGCTGTGGCTCAAGTTGGGTACCGCGGGCAAGCCGTTAAGTGTTTCTTTCACCGTGCTGCTCGTGTGAAACACGGCAACAGGCTGGCAATGCCGCAGCAGGGCGTCCTGGTAATTCCGGTTTCCATGAGGCCTCAAGCAGCGTCCTCATTGGAATCCGCCTTGAAGCAACTGCGATCCTGTGTTGAGAGGAAGCTGCCCCCGGCCATTTTTCTGGTCCTGCTTGGAGCAGAACCAACAGGAAGCTGTTTCGGCAAGGAATTGATCTCGGAAGTTCGCCAGGCGCTCCAGCAGATTCGAAAGCCGGTCGTGGGCGTGGTCACTGCTTCTACTTGCCAGCCAGCGACAGACCTGCTTCAAAGCTGTGACTATGTTATGTCATCAGATGACGCGGAGTTCGCAGTGGAGGCAGGCAACATTTCCGCAGGTGAAGCTGCCGCAAGAGGACTGGTGCAGCGCATACTTCAAGTTGCAGACATCGGTCCTGAGATGGCCATCTTAGGGCGGAAGCTTCAAGCCATGACTAACGCACAGTTGGCATCTGTCAAAGTTGACTGGCTTTGCGCGAAGGCTTCCCAGCTTCTTTCACCAGCACCCGACTCGCAGACATGTGCCAGTGCGACGGTGACTCCGGCCCCGGCCCCTCCTGCAGCAAAACGCAGCTTCCGTTCCTTCAGGGCTTGCACCATCTTGGAACTCGACGAGGATTTTATTGAGGACCAGAATGAGATTTCGACTCAGACCTCCAGCCCGTTGAGTTCGACTACGGAGGGCTCGGTGAGTCCGGGGGGATGCCTGAGCCCAGGACGGTGTGGCTGATGGCATTTCAAGCTCTTCGAGCGCATGATACATGATACAGTCAGTAATTAGTCTGTCTTTTGGAAATGTGCTCGCAGAGTCACACAGTAGAAGCAAAATTCACATTCAGATTCACTTTCCTTTCCATGCATGACCACTGCACGACTTTGTGCTGGTCGTCGTGCTCACAGGCCGGTCCAGTTTGAGACCTGGGGTTGTATAATAACCCCGCGCGTAGGATTTATGGAAGGAGTAAACACAGTGTTGGCGATAGCGCGTTCGGCTTGTAAAACGATATAAGGAGGAATAAAAAACGATAACGCCACATCTTGTCTGGTTGCTGCAAGATATCGTGGCAGGCAGGCGAGAGAGCAACGAGGGTTACCATTTACGGTAGTAGAACGATAACAGAACGACAACAAAAACGAGAAGGTTGAGTTCACCAGAGTGGCTTTGTCAACCCTTGGCCACATAGCTTACTACTACTACTACTACTACTACTACTACTACTACTACTACGACTACTACGACTACTACTCCTACTCCTACTCCTACTCCTACTCCTACTACTCCTACCACTCCTACTACTACTACTACGAGTACTACTACCACTGCTCCTGCTCCTGCTCCTGCTGCTGCTCCTGCTCTTGCTCCTACTCCTACTACTACTACTACTACTACTACTACTACTCCTACTCCTGCTGCTACTACTACTACTACTATTACTACTACTACTACTTCTACTGCTATTACTACTACTAAAACCACTACTACAGCTCCAAGTCCTGTAAAACGATAAGGAGGAAAATAAAACGATAACATCATAACGGATGAATAGATTTAAAACGGTGTTCTTTCCAACCCCACCCGGCCTTTTAAATTCTTTTATTTGCATGGCCTTGTTTTTCACCCTCAAGGTCATATTCGTTCTGGCCAAATTTGCCAAAGGCTAAAAGTCCACATCCAGCTGCCAGTGCTGCGGAGCTGCCACTGGCCTCTCTTTCCAGTGCTTTCCCAACTTTTTCGTTCTTTTTCGCCGTCTGCACTGCTCATGTCGTATTTCTTCGGGTTGTTGTCGAAGCACGGCCTAAAGCTGTCTTTTCATTACAATTGAACCTTGCACCCCCAGGCCCGAAACGGCTTGAGCCTGAACTGCAGACGGCACCCACTTCCAATGCTCTCACGAAACGCCTAGCGGGACACGACAGTAGCTGTAACTAGCTGTACCAACAGTTCACCTATCCTTTCCTGTTTCCAAAGCATGATTGGTGTTGCTATCAGTCGACTCGCAATCAACTCCGCAGGCTCTCTTTTTTGCACCACACTTTCCTGATGCACAGGCGTCGTTCCCGAGAGCCTCTAGCTCTCTCTTCGTCGATGTGGAAAACTCTCCACGAGCGGGATGGATGTCCAAGCACTGCATCAAACCAAAGCCACCCAAAGCAGATCAGTCGCCAAAGCAGTGCAGCCATGCTTCCAGCAAACCTCCAATCTTCAGAAGATCATGCAGCAGAAAGGATCAGTGCATGCAGGTGCAGAGTGTTGTGAATGTCTAGTCCGGCCCACTGTCTGTGTGTAGTTGTGGGGCTTACTCCAAATGAAGGGCTTCCTTTTGGTACGTTCCTTTAGTAGTAGCTTGCTATAAAGGATAGAGGGGTGCAAGGTCTGGCAAGACTTGTTGAGCCCTGTGGTAAAAAGTGGCTTGCTATAAGCAGAACTTTGCACGGTGAGAGGTACCGCCAGTGTCCGTGGTTCTGCCCACCAGCGTTGCTAATCCAAGCCTGTGTAGAGCTTGGTGCACCAGCCATGATTTCGAAACCAGGGTCGCGGTTCCTCTAGCCTTGCAGCCTGGAGTATCCGGTGGCCTGACATACTAGCTCTATAATACAAAATTGTAGTATATTATATAACATATTATAGAATATTATAGTAATGTAATATAAAACCGCGATATGTCGCATTAACCGGACATGCTTCTCTGGCCGGATAGTCCTTGGAAAGGGTGCATTTCTCTACGGCCCCGTTCTTCGCCCATTGGCTTGCCTTCCGATGTTAAGGATTTAGGTTTATGGTTTAGGATGTCGCATCTCATGCGTTTTTTCTTTCGCGGCCTAGGCCTGGCCAAAGCCCAAGAGGCGACCGAGTCTCAGCCCTGAACCCCGTCGAAGCTAAAGGCATGACCTTCCCATACTAGCAACCCGTACGTGGAATGCCATGTAACAGTTGTGTTGTGACTGTTGGTCATAAGGCACGCACACACCGTACTGTATCTAGCACACTGCGCAGGGAGCGAACTTTCGCAACTCAGTGTCAGCGAGTCACAAGCCGAGGAACAAACAGGCCAGAGAGTGCCTCAGCCGACTTGCGCCTTCGTGGTCGAGATTTGCAGTAGTTGACCTTGGGGGGTTGAAGGTGCATGACGAAGTAGAGCCACCACTGCAATCCCGAACCCGAAACAACTGAACCACCCTAAACCCTAAGCCCATTTCAGCTGAAGGAACATCTTGCGGCGGGAGGTCGAGATGCTACGCCCGGTCGCTATGGCTGCACTGCGAATATTGGGGCCTTAAAAAGTAATTACCAATACTATTTTGGGGGTTCCTGACTATAGCTATGTACAATATACCCCAAAAACCCTATTCTAATTATTAAGGCCCCTATATTAGATCCTAACCCCGACACCCCTGAACAGGCGCTTTCGCAAAAATATGTGGGTTACTAAAAACGAGGGATTATAATAAGAGTTAGTACTTGGAGGTTCATGGGTACTTATAAGTGGGGTTATAAGCAGGGTAACTGTAGTTACAACCCATATTACGGGACTTATAACTCCGTTTATAAGTACCCATGAACCTCCAAGTAAGAGTTAGCATGTGGCCCAGGCTATCGCATATCTGGCATGCGGTATCATGCAGTTCACCTTCTTGTTGTCTTGGCCAGTTTTAACCCGGACCTGACCTAGTTTCGTCCACTAAAGCTGGGGATGTTCATTGTATGTACGCAGTTTAAGGCAGTGTAGTAGTGGGGCGAGCAATATGCTTCATCAGCTCGTGACACGAGGTTGTGCTCATAGGATCCTGAAAGGCTAGCGGCTAGTCTTGCTTTTGAGAGACTGGTCGGGTATCGGGTTTAATTAACGGTGGAACATATGATTCCAAACCCTTTAGGGCTCAGGGTTCCCGGTTCAAGCCCGAGGATGGTTTACGGTGGCTAGTATTCAGGAAGCTTCCCTCCGCAAGGTGCGCCTCGCTTGAAACTTCTTGAGGCTTCCCGAAAATGAGAGAGCATACCAAAACCCCAGATAGCGCCTCTCTGTAGGGACCTCTGGTTTCCGAGACCCTTCTTACAAAGTCTCAGCGTGTTTGGATCGACTCGAGACTGACTGAGGGATGTCTGCTTGACACGGCCATATCAGGAACCGGGCTCCACATTGCTGCTTCTCGTTCCGAGTGCGGAGTCGTACCGGGCTGTGCGGAAGCTGTACCGCGAGCTAGGCGGGCTCGTGCATTCTGAAGTACAGCACTAAGTCCCATTGATAAAGACTTCACAATCCTTGGAGACGTTACGGGTATGCGTTGCCGAACAAGCCTGTGTGAGGTGGTGTTGAAAGTGGCTTGGGCAAGTATGCGGACTACCTCTATGACCACCCGGACGAAGAGGCTGACAACGTGTTTCGTGTTTTCGCGATGACGAAGCACTACTCCAAGAAGGAGCCGGATGGGTGTGGGCGCCAACTTTTTCAAGGAAGGGTGGTTCATCAATCGGGGGTCTATAGTAGAGTAGGCAATTGCAGGAAGCCTGCTCCATGGTGGAGGCGGCTGGGCTCGAGTGCGACAAGGTTCTAAGCTGCTAGCCCGCAGCCACAGGTTATGGGGTTTAGGGTTAGTGCTGGGGATTTCGGGCTTGGGGCTGTTAGCATTTTAGTTTAGATTTTGGATGCAGGGTTTGGGTCTAGGGTGGGCTTACAGCATCAGACTTACAGAACTTCTCAGGTCTCAGCATGGCGCATTCCCTCTGTCCTCTTGGCGGAAGTATGCTAAGCATTGTCGTAACCCTAAACCCTGGCTTGGTCCCGCAGGTCTGAAGAGCCTATGTTTCCACGTCCTAGAACCTACTGGCTTGCAGGTTTCTCACATCGGGGGCCTTATGACCTTAATTACAAAGCTCGGTTCAGGCAAGTCCNGGTCCCGCAGGTCTGAAGAGCCTATGTTTCCACGTCCTAGAACCTACTGGCTTGCAGGTTTCTCACATCGGGGGCCTTATGACCTTAATTACAAAGCTCGGTTCAGGCAAGTCCTGTCAGGACCCTTCCAGGCTTCATTCTCTTCTCTCTCGCTCCCTGACTCCTCCTTCATGACAGACGACACCACAGTGCCCATGGGAGGGCTGGACACACGTGCCTCCCTTGATGATGAAGATGATGATGCTGCATCTGCGGGAGGGGGGGGGGAGCTCCTATGGAGGACATGGAGACCAAGCAGGCGGGAGCGGGTATGGGGCCTTTCAAAGACTTCTCCGAATGCCGCGCCAGCACTGTGCTGGATGAGGAGGAGAGAGGAAGAGGGCGTACCAGGGAACCTCGAGGAAGAGCTAGGCCAGAACCTTCGAGCCCCTCAGAGAATGCCTTGGTAGAGGCGGCTATTGCAGCAGAAGCCCTGATGGCAGCGGTAACACCCATGAAGAGTGAACATCCCGGCAGTCTTGATAGTGTGCGCTACCTTAAAGCTGCAAGCCCTGAAAAGAAGCAACGAACCAGTAAAATGCCCGCCTTTGGGGATGCGTTCCCCCAGCTCGACACCAGGACTCATCACCCACCTCTGTTCCACGGCCAGCCGCCGCAGTCAGGACAGGATGCTAAGGTCCATTCTGGCGCAAGGTCGGCGGGGCCGGCTCCCGCAAGACCCGAGGTCTTTGACCTTGAGGCTCAACCGGCCTGGCTCCCAGATCTTCAGAGGGATATTAAGGTGTTGGTGGAAACCCAGAAGCTCATGGCTCAGCAGATGCAGACATCAGGAGCTGAGCTGGCACGAATACAGGATGGGATCAGTAATCTCAGCGTTGGCCAGGAATCCCTGACAAGGAGGGCTGATGCGTAGGGAATTTAGGGTACTAGAGAAGGAACTCCATGATGTCAAGAGTGCCATTGCTTCACGCCCCGCCACCCCCGTCCAGACCCCCCGTGCAAGTAATGGGAGGTCGGAGAGTCCAAGATTTCCTTCCCAGAGAGAGATTGACGAATTTCAGATTGTGATAGGGGGATGGNGTTCAATCCGATGTTGAGCAGATGTTCCGAGAACTTCGTGCCGCCCCGCTGCTACAGAACGTGTTTGTACCATACGTTAGAAGTAGCTTTTGTCGTGTCGAGCTAGTGTATGTGGACACGGACGTCTGGGCGAAACGTAAGCTACAGGCGCAAGTCCTCAAGCACCTGCAGGCTCTCGGATTTAAGTCAGCAGAGCCAGGCCAAGAAAATTCTAAGTTCTGGTTCGCGAGGAATAGGACACCGCAAGAGCGGGCTAAGATCCGAGCAGTGTTGTCCACCCAATCCCTGTGTGTGAAACATCTGGGGGACGCCCTTGTGGAGAGGGATTGGCGTGGCAAGATCTGGGCCAATGGGCACCAGATCCTTCACCATGTTGATAATGCCCCAAGGGCACACCGCACACTCATGCTCACAGATGCAAGAAGCAATGAAACGGGCTGGTTTCTTGATGTTGCGAAAACAGCTGCCATCTTAGGGGTTGCGGAAAACGAAGTTTTGCAGCACTTTGATGCTGCCTAGGGCACAGGAGGGGGGGCGAGTAGGAATGATTGTGTGACTGAGGGCGAAACGTACCTTCAGTCTTCCCGCGGCTCTTGTATCGAGTTGAAAGGGCAGGTAATTAGGTGCATGACCTGGAATTTACATGGCAAGGGCATCGAGCAGGTGTCCACGCTTCTTGATGGCCTGGAGGTACCCCCAGATGTTATCATGCTACAGGAGGTTGGCAATGTCAGGGGGTTGGCCTTAGGCACCCGCAGGGAAGAATTCATGCAGGTTGCAGGCCGGGAATTCGTAGTGTATGTCGCAAACCCTGAATTAAGTCACAGATGCTCGGCGATATTAGTTGCATGTGAATTTGAATTTGCGTTGCAAGAGTTTGTCGTGCATGGGGTAAGTGTCAGAGAGTGCATGCTTGGACGCCAGTTCTTCATAGCTGGGCTCCACTTGCCACATGCGCATCGCCCCGACGCACTGGAGGTTTGGAGGAATTCCCTAGCGACTCTCCAGGAGAGCCTGGATCGGTGCAACACAGGGGCGACAGTGCTGGTGGGGTACGACTTGAATCAGAATGCTCATGCGGATGTCGATGTCTTTGAGGGAATGCTTCATTATAGGCAGCTCTTGGCCAGAACAGGACTTGAGTTGAGCCCCCCTCAGGGGCGTACTTGGGTTGCGAGGGGTTCAGAGTCCAGTATAGACTTCTTTCTCTTCCGCATCCCGCATTCTGAGGTCTCCTTTTGGGTCCGAGAGGACTTGCGTATGGCCCTGCCATCTGACCATAACGCTGCAGGGATCACTATCCAGCTGGCCTCAGGCCGCTCCCCCCTGAAGCGGAGACCCAGACAAACCAGATGCGGCAAGTGGGTCACCCACGAGGAGGCCCTCTGGAAGTTGCTGCAAGGACAACACCGGTGGGATCAAGATACCATAGCAGCCGCAACGGCAGAGCCTGGTGTGTGTGTCCGCCCCCCGTCTCTTAGATACATGGACTCCCAGGAGATAAAAGCCTTAATTGAAGACAGGAAACGGTCCAAGGACCCTCAAATGAGGGCTGCCCTCATGCAGGAGATCCATCAACTTCGGACGGAGTGCCGACAGCAGCATAAAGAAACCTTGCTCCTCCAAGCTAAAGCAGGTAACCGACGAGCCATNCAACTTCGGACGGAGTGCCGACAGCAGCATAAAGAAACCTTGCTCCTCCAAGCTAAAGCAGGTAACCGACGAGCCATCGCACACCTGCGCAGCAGCGCGTCTAATACTGCCACTGAAGGATCCTACCTATACCGTGCGGGAGGACTTACGAAGGCTGTCAGTGATTTGCATGACTTCTATGTTCGTAAGTACGAGTCCGACGAAGCACCCATCGTAGACGAACATTGGCGACAGGCCAGGGTCAGGCATGCTACGGTCCCTGTAGCTCCAGTGACCAAGAAAGAACTCGAGCGTGCCCTCCTTAAGTGTAAATCGGGGGTCAGTGCAGGGTTGGACGGAGTTACTTTCGAAGGCCTGAAAGCGCTGGTCCAGAGGGATGAGTCGAATCGCCTGGAAGACTACTTTACAGCGCTGCTTACTGAAACTGTTCCGATACCGGATTTGTGGTTGAGAGGCAAGATAGTCCTACTGCCTAAGGTGACCCGACCCCAACAACCCGCAGAGCTGCGGCCCATATGCCTTGTGCCGACGCTTAGCCGCCTCTTTGCTAAGGTGGTCATGATCCGACTTCGGTCCCGGGCCCCTCCTTATGAGGCCAACCAACTTGCGTGCAGGCCGGGAGTACAAGTTTTGGATGGCATCCTGGCGGCACAGAGCACGATGTCGCTGATTAAACGCATCACGGGCAAGACGGCCAAAGTGGCCAAACTCGACATTAGAGCTGCCTTCGATAGCGTCTCGCATCACGCAGTGTACCGATGGCTGATGTCGTGTGCACCGTGTGCAGAGGCACTAGGGATCATGCGCTTGTGCTTTGGTACCTCGGTACAAGTAGGGCTGGGAGGGCTCGACAAAACTCTGCCGATGAAGCGTGGGATAATGCAGGGATCAGCCTTTTCAGCAGATCTCTTCTCCCGTATAATGGACTGGTACCTTGGCCCCTTGTTGCCAGGCTTTGCCGCTAGATGCCCAGAATGGGAGGAGTGTGTTCAAGGGCTCCCGCATTTCCTGATCTACGCAGATGACTTGATCATCTTTGCAGACACGGAAGAGTCCTTACAGTGGAAGGTTAGGCAGATAGTGCAGACACTCAAGATGATTGGCCTATCGGTCAATCCCTCTAAGTGCAAGGTACTCAACGACGTCTCAGGTACTACGCCAGGAGTCTGGTTGCCGTCAGTTGCGGCCCCGCTTGCTGGCGAAGATCACTTACTTTTCCTGGGGGTACCCCTGGGCCACAGCCCCGGGCCGCAACTCATACTGTCGCATCTTATGCGAAAGGCAAATAACACCTTTTTTGCGTTTAAACGGCTTTTGGATCAGAGCTCTACACCGTTGTCGCTTCGCCTTCAGTTGTTCGATGCCTATGTAACTTCTAAGTGGCAGTGGGCAGCGCCGTGTCTCTATCCTGACGCCAGGAATCTCAAGGTGATTGAGGGCCACAAGAACACATATCTACTCTCACTCTGCCGAGTGGCGATTGACCCCCTGCTACCCTGGCTCGACAACCTAGTCAGCAGAAGACGGGCTGTCCGTCTCATTTGCCGAATTGCGCATGGACCAGACTGGCGGCGCATGTGGCTCCGGCGCTTCTGGACATACCACGGGCATTTGGCCCGTAGTAACATCCCTCACCCGATGAGATGCCTTGTCAGCACATGTACTCTTACGAATCTGAGGCGAGGATTGAGACCATCTTGGATCTTAGATCTCTCTATTCGCAAGCTGCAGAAGGTTTATACGGGGTTGGTTTCGGACGTTATCAGAAGGGACTGTCCAGCTTGGGAAATTTACGCCCAGGACCGACGCCGTTGGCATTCCCTGCAGAAAGCATGGCTGGAGTACTGGCTGCCTGCCTCGCGAGAGCCACAAGCTACTCCCCAGTACCTGCTCGACCGACANCCGACGCCGTTGGCATTCCCTGCAGAAAGCATGGCTGGAGTACTGGCTGCCTGCCTCGCGAGAGCCACAAGCTACTCCCCAGTACCTGCTCGACCGACAACTTGTCCTACTGAGGAGACCTAAGGTCACGGAACAGATGTATCTCCGCCCGGCGAGAGATGTGCTTGATGAGCCATATCCCTGTGGGGTCCTGGATGTGTCTGAACTACGGGACCGAAAGAAGGCAGCGATATGGTTGCTGCTTGACCCCACTACTTACGACTGCAGGGCTGTAGTACACTGGGGTGGGGTTACGTATGGGCGCCCGCTTTGTGTCCAGATGTCCTCGCCTTACCCAGAAGTACTTGCGGCTGCTGCGTCACTACTAACCCTAGGCAGTAAGCTTGTGCAGCTCCTGAGGCTTTTTGGGTACGGTGTTGTGGGGCTCGTGGCCCCGCTTACCGTCCTGCGCCGTGAACTGTTTCAGGAGACGGTGCCAATGCACCTCTTACACGACCTCTCTCAACTCCAACAGGCCCTGGCAGGACTACCAGAGGGCTGCCTTTACCTGCAACCCCGGAAGATCCCGAACTCCGTGCTGCTCAGGGTCAATCACTTTTCGCCTGTGTCCCTGCACACCAAGTACCTCGTGCGCACGGAATCATTTAGTACGGCATACTTTGGAGATAGCTTTCGCGCAGTACATGCAGCAGTTTGGGAAATATTGGGCCAGGGGCCGGTCCTGCCCCCTTAGGACAAAAAAGGGGGGGCAGGGCGGACAGGTAATTAGGTAGCCGCGCAGCCGCTCAGCATCTGTAGTGCAGCAGTTGCCCTTGTATGTCCTTGCTGTCCTGATGATATATGAAGTAGACGCGGAGACCTATGCGGAGACCTGCCTCTGCAGGGAGAGTTGCTCGCTGGCTGAGGTAGGCAGACTGGCTCGTCTGCTACTCCGGGATAAGGATACCCTGACCTTTGGAGCTTTTGTACATGTCAAGGGTGGACTCCGCCTGGCAACCAACAGGTTTCCGGACTCTGTCAGGATACTATCCCGGTGCCTCGCTGAGATGTTCCCGCGCGACTACTTCCTCACGATGCAGCCACAACGGTCCCGGGCACAGGACCCCCATAAGGACCGACAGAACGCACATTTTCCGACTCTGCTCCTGAACCTCTCTCCGGAAGGGCCCGGGGGGACGTGGATTGAAGATCCACGGGGACATGAACCCGTCCGGTGCTCAGATGGAGAGACCAGACGAGGCACCACACTTCGAGGGGCGGCCTACCGCTTTAGTGCCAGATCCCACTGGCACGGGGCGGCCGCTACGTCGCAGGAACGTCTGGTCCTGCTTGCTTGGGTCCCGGCTGGATGGACTTGTCTGGGTAATCTGGAGCTAGACCGTCTCTGCCGCTTGGGGTTCAGACTTCCGGATAGGGCCTCAGAAGAAAGATGTAGAATGTCGGAGTGGAGTGCTCGTACTACGATTCAACGAAGTCTGGAGGAGGTTGTGCAGGTGGAGAGACGATGGGNCTTGGGGTTCAGACTTCCGGATAGGGCCTCAGAAGAAAGATGTAGAATGTCGGAGTGGAGTGCTCGTACTACGATTCAACGAAGTCTGGAGGAGGTTGTGCAGGTGGAGAGACGATGGGATGCAGGAGTCCTTCGGCATCAGGTGAGTGGCTGTGCAGCTCTGCATGTTTGCATGTCTTCCGATGAGGAGGTGCAACCCTCTGGGGGGATCTGAATTGGGAATTAACACCCAGGGCGATTATTTGTTTGGATTCGGATTGGGATGAAGATGCGTCTCAGAATTCGGATGTGGTACAGTGCGTTGACTCTAAATTCAAGAATTAGGTTGCTGGACTTGGGAATTTGGGAATTTGCTTGACTGAATTTAATCCTGCAAGTCAACTTGTCTCATTGTTTTAGGAGCATTGTGGTCTTATCTTGGCGGGTAAAAGTAAATCATGCATGTTTGTGCAGAGATCTGTAAGCAAGTACTGTGTGCAACACACGGGAGCTGCATGCATGTGTCAACAACAGCCTTTATTCGCATGGCTGAACGAGTTGCAAAATAAACTCTGCGAGCTGACACGGATTGGATCATGGTGGTCTCTGTTGGACTTGCCTCTCCCTCGGTAAGTACCTTGCATTTCTGCTGCCCAACACGTTGGATGAACCTATGGAAGTCATGCACTTGAAGTAACGGACTGAGAGCTCGTTTGATGCCCCACACCGCAGCGCTTCCCCAAGCTGATCAGCTTTCGCCCGCGTCGCCTGAGCACCATGGAGTCTCTCTTGTCACTCCCCGCTGTGGCAGAGGAGGTCGTGGCTATGGGGTGGAGCCCCGAGAGCCAATGGATGGGGTGGACGAGCATGGCTGGTCTTCTCCTGGTGACGCTCGTCCTGCTTCGCGTGGAACGGATGGGAGCGACACTGCGGCNATGGCTGGTCTTCTCCTGGTGACGCTCGTCCTGCTTCGCGTGGAACGGATGGGAGCGACACTGCGGCAACTGGGACAGCGGATGCACACCTACGAAGAAAACTGCTCGGAGATGGCGACGGGCATTCGGCACATCTCTGAGGAGATGCACAAGCTTGGCGCTCAGCCTGCGGGAGACCCTGCGGAGATGGGGACACAACTGTGGCACCATGCCCTCTGGGAGGATCTGCGCACATATGTGCGCACGACGCAGCATGCCATGGATATGCTGGCGTACCAAGACAGACAGTGGCATGAGATGGTCACTCAGTTGGAGGAAACCTTCCGCTCCCACGTGGAACTCGCGAAGGCCGTCAATGTCTTGCTCTCAGAGATGTCAGCCAGAATGCCCCGAACAGCGATGGCCCCGACGATCTTAGAGCAGGTGAAGGAACTGAAGGAACTGCTCCAGACCCTGGCGACTTTACCAAAGAACGTTGGGAAGGTCCTGGAGCAGGTTGGAACCTTCAAGGACCTTCTGGAGGCGGGATTTGCGAGGATCGCGACCCCTACAACGACACAGGACGCGAGTGGGAGCCACACCTTGGTCGTGGAGAAGACCAAGGAAACCTTGGCACGAGTGGAACTGCTGGATAAGAACCTCGAGAAGGTCCACGCCAAGCTGGGCGCAGTGGCCACAACACTGGCAGGTCATGACCCCACTAAGGCCCATAATGAGTTGGCCAAGCCAGCGCTGGAGAAGATTGAAACCTTCTGCCGTGGAAAGTTTCTGTCCCTCCACGAAGAAGTGGGCCTTAACTTAACAGGGGCCAAACCAGCACGCTCCACAAGGACAAGGTGGTCCTGCTCAAGTCTATGGAAAAGTCGCTGCAGCATCTCCAGTCGGTCTACGACAACATGTCCGGGTCGCTGGCACAGATGGGAGGTGCGCTGTCTCAGGCCCCGGTGGACAGCGCAGGGCAGACAAGAGCGCTCGACCTGCTCATGGCCATAACGGAGACGCAGCGTGAGCATGCTGAGAGCATAGAGCGCTATGATCAGGCGATGGGGGAGTTCAAAGAGGCATCACGTGAACATGTCCTGAAGACTCAAGAACTGGGGGCCGTAATCTTTGAACTCCGAGATCGCTTCATAGATCAGTTCGGTGCCCGCTCGAGGCAGTTTTCGACTTATACAGGACCTCAGCTCCAGCCCGTCAATAGGGGGCCGACTGTGATCGATTTGCAGTCCCGCATAGCGCGACCCAGCAATTTCGCCACGGTCACGTACCCGGATGGCAGAATTTCGATGGTCCCGGAAGACCAGCTCCACTAGGATCGTTGGGTTATTGGGTTAGCCTTTGTCATCTTTACCTTGGTTGTTTTTACTGTTTACCCCCCCGGTGTCCGATAGTTGAAGCTGGACTTCAGGTTACATCCGCACCGACCATGTATTCGTATCGCTGTGCCTTTTTGCATGTTGCCCTGCATGAAGAAGCCTGCATGTGCATGTGTTTTGTTTGTCAACATGTGGCCCTGGCTGTGTTCTGCCGCCTTTCATGCACGCGGGCATGCAGAATTTACACGACCATGCATGGCGCAATGTTGCACGTGGCACGCTGTATTCTATGCATGTGCATGTGAATGCATACAGAATGTCGCTAATGACTCACGTGAGCTTTGAATTTATGAATTCACACCTGCATTTTCGTATACTGCTGTACCTATCACATCAGTTTTCTTGCTTCCCTTGCCTGTTCCGGACATGTGCATGTGTGAACATCCTTGAGGCTGCTGTATGCGGCCCTTTGCATGTATTAATGCCTGACGGAGCCCGGACGGGAAAACAAGAGACCCCCACTGCCTGTTGGTAGCCTGAGTAATGACTGACGGTAGGTTCCCCCTTTGGCCTTTGATGTACGGTAGTTCTCGTCCCGTGAAATCATGTTGTACCACACCTGTACTCGATACTCATCCTTCTCTAGCCTAGTTAAGCATCACACCAATAGGGACCCCTCCGCTTCATCACCATGCCTGCTATCATCAGGTCCATGTGGTAGTTCGTAGTGTAGCACCCGGACCTGAGAACTAACGAAACATGCACCCCTCGGTCTCATCACCATGCCTGCTATCATTAGGTTCATGCGGCAGTTCGTAACGTAACACCCGCACCCGGACCTGAGATCTAGAGAACCCTCGATCTCGTCTTTCATCACCATGCCTGCTATCATAAGGTTCACCCGTGAGGCATCGTCGTCCATCAGCATGTCTGCTCTCATCAGGTCCATTCACATGAACGCTGCTACTGAAGCCACAGCTCTCCAGGGCTCGTGCTACATGAGGGGGCTAACGGTATTACCTGCACTTTGACCCTTAAACGCGCGACCCTCCAACCCGATAAGTTTTGGGGACTGGTATGAGCTTCACTCGGTGGGTGATGCAGATGCGACGACCCTGCCATGCCATTGTTGATGTCGTTGCGATGAGATGCCTCTCACCACTGCACCTTGTGCCATGAAGGGTCCTGTTGGGCTTCCTGGTTATCTGGGTTCCCTTGTTTCTACTCCCCCCTTTCCCTTCTGAATTAAGTCCTCAACCCGCCGCTTGTGAGCCATGACGTTCGGCACTTGACCACGGGGCTTCATGTCCATGGCCTTATGGGACTGCTGGCAGGCCTGGACACGGACTCGGCGGGAAACCTGGCGAGACATCTACTGCAAGGGCTAGAAGGGGTCAGAGTAGAACAGCGAACGATACTATGCATGCAGCTGCTACATGCATACATGGACCGCCTTACACAAGCTTGCGTTGCCGTGGTGGAACAGTGCCCACAATCCGTGCTGGACCCGGAACACCGAGATACAGTTGCCCTTATGACCAAGGGACTCCTGTGGAGAATTCGGGTGCGGATTTGGTTCCTGCGTGCAGATGCATTGCTAGCAGATGCCCTCCAGCCTGGCCGTCGATGGCAACAGGAATCCCTGNTTGCCCTTATGACCAAGGGACTCCTGTGGAGAATTCGGGTGCGGATTTGGTTCCTGCGTGCAGATGCATTGCTAGCAGATGCCCTCCAGCCTGGCCGTCGATGGCAACAGGAATCCCTGACTGATGCGTGGGAATCTGGACCTACGTGAGGCTGCATGTGACGACGAAAGGCAGCGACGGTGTTGCGTGGGCTGTCTCTTCGATGCCGCTATTTGACATCTGCATGACGACTGAGGACAACCTGGATGCTGGACTGCGGGGCCTAATCTTTGCATGGGTCAACTGGGCATGCGAATTCAATAATTTATACGAATGGATTTGCCCGCCACTGCAACCAAACTTGATGCCGTTTTTCGTGGGAAAGGAGTAACCGGCCTACTGGACTGGGCTGCATGTGAATTGGACTGCATGGGAATTGGACTGCATGGAAATTGGACTGCATGGGAATTGGACCGTATGCGTGCTTGGCTTGGAGCCTTTGCATGGGAGATCCCAGACTGCATGCTGGAGAAGAGGATTGCATGCTGGAGCAGAGGATTGTGACCCTCTGGGACTGGTGCATGTTTTGCACTGACTGCTGCAAGCGTCGAACCGACACGTCGAGAGAGAATTCATTCGNGCATGCTGGAGAAGAGGATTGCATGCTGGAGCAGAGGATTGTGACCCTCTGGGACTGGTGCATGTTTTGCACTGACTGCTGCAAGCGTCGAACCGACACGTCGAGAGAGAATTCATTCGGCCTGTTACTGCAACTACTGCATGATGCATGTTTTTAAGGAGCTGATTATCGGGTGCGTTTTGAAATAGAGGCAATGTCCTACACACGCTGACTGAGGGTCACTGCTCTGCTTTCTTCTTACCTTTGAGTTGCTTTGCGTGTGTTTGCAGTGTGACAGTGACCCCTGGTCTGCTCGAGTATAGTAGTGGAGATACGCTGGACTATGTGGAGCCTTGCCTGCCGTGTGCGAGTGTGAGCGTCGAAAATAGTTACCATTACTATTTTGGTGGTTCCTTATTATCACCATTATTAGTAGAATGGGCCCCAAAACCCTACTCCTTCAGGAGCTGCTCCGCAAAGTTTGGGGAACTCCGGAAGCCTCGGCTGCCGACCCCTGCCTCGAGACTCAGAGCCGCAGCTGCCTGCGAGCGGCTCGAAGGGCAACACGTAAAGGTACGGAGAGCGGGGTTTAGGGTTTAGAGAGGTACGGAGAGAGAGAGAGAGAGAGAGAGAGAGAGAGTAGCCATTTTGGCTCAAGTACTGCACCTTTGCTTGGGGGCTTGTGTCGCCCGCTTGCATCGGGGGGGAGCCGGGGGGTTAACCTGGACTGTAACTCCAGGGGAGCCTACCCGGTTGCCCCAGCGGTGCTTGAGTCTCATATCCGCCGCCACTGGTTTAAGAGGCCCCGACGCGCCTTGAACAGGTTTCGCAATAACCAACAAGGGCAAGTTCGCAGCACTACACCTCCTGACCGCGACCGAGCCACTGCAAGAACTTCAACTCGGCTTTTTCCTCTGCCCTGCGTCGCAATGTAGTCTGTTCCGCCAATGTAAAGCCGAGAGTTTGATGAGCAGATTGCTTGAGGGTGTGAAATCTTTAAACAGGCCCGGGGGACTCCCTTTGGCCTTTCAGTGGCAAACTCGTCAAGTTCTGGGCCCGACCTGGCCTACAATCCTCGTCTCTTTGCAACGCACCCGAAGGCACCTGCAGACTCAGGAATCGGAGGACAAATCCTTGATTCGAATTTGGAGGTGGAGGCTCTAATTCGGCTTCAATCCAATCCGTGAACGTCCTAGGCACCTCACTCGAAGTAGTGGGGCGGAGCATGTCTTTTCCTTCCTCTTCCGTTTTTGGTTTTTCTTTCAGTCCGAGGTTGTATAGCGAGCTTTTGGAGAGTTGTGAGGGACCTGGCAAACCGGAACCTGTTGTGAGTAGGGGGTGGAGTGTTGCACCTGTTGTTGGCGGAGGACGCCAGGGCCCGAACAAAGGCAAAAAGAGTTGTAAAAGAAACAACAAACTGCCAGAACGACTCCAGCTCACGCAAAGCCCTTAAGATGAGGCCTGTGCAAAGGGTATCCGCGTACAGCCCGAGCCACGAACCGGACAAAGCCCGGGGGCGGGGTTAACAACCTGCCATGAGATGCAGGTGCGCGAACTGCCGCGCGGGGAAGGGGCCTCAACGCTGCCCTGACCCCTCACCTCGTAGAGAGAGAGACAGAGAGAGAGAGAGAGAGAGCGAGTGAGAGTGTGTGGGTTGTTGATATTGTTGCAGGCCAAGCGGTCTTCTACTTCTTCACTCTCCCTTCGCTCCGGGGCTGTATGCCTAGTCTCCCTTGCTTCCAGAGACCCACCACTTCAAAAACGGGGTGAGCTGGAGGTCCCCAATGGGGGCTCGGCCTCAAACCTAGCGAATGAAGGAAAAGACCAGATAAATAGATAGATAGCTAGATAGGTAGATAGATACACAATCACATAAGTGAAGATATAGATGTGGTTAGATAGATAGGCATACACACACACACATATATATATATGTATATGTATATGTCTATACAAACAGATATGTACGTATAATGCATATGCATATTCTACGCCGGTGTACACATGCTCATAGTGCGATCATCACAGCAAGAGCGATCAGACTAACTCATAAGACTAGTGACCATATGGGTAAGAAGAATGCTAATCACGGCAACACACACAACACAGAGAGAGAGAGATACATGTATATATATACACACAAAATATATACATATATATATATGTATGTATGTATATACATATACACATGCATGTGGATGAGAGGTCTGGAACGTGGATCGCCTGGCGGATCCAGACTCCATGACAAAAAAGGTTTTGTGGTTGAGTTACACGTATGTGCACTGCACAAGCCCTAAACGGGCAGCCCTCGGGCATGCAGGCCTGACTCTGACTCTCTCTCTCTCACTCCCTCTCTCTCTCTTTTTGTCTCTTTCTCTTTCTGTGTTTATATTTATATATAGAGCTGTACATACGTGATTTTGTTTAAATTTGACTTATCTGTATATATGTATGCTTATATAAATATATGGGGAGTAAGAGCCACATATTGGAAGACGGGTGTAGGTACATGCAGCGAATGGACCGTCGGAGGTTGCATTTGACGCGGAGACACCAGGCATTTCCGCAGGAGGCTAGCATCAAGACTGAAGACGATGGCTTGGAAGATGTTGGAAGGAATGACCAGCCGGCTTCTGAGGCAAGTAGAACCTCCCAGGTCCTCATTGTCCGCCGCGGATCCCTGGCACGCAGCCGGACGATCGTGAACCTGGACGATGCTTCGACGCTCTGCAGAGTGTTAAGGGCAGATCCGCACAGGGCTGTCCTGAATGATGTAGCAAGCATATGTACCCTGCTCATGCTTGTTGGGCCAATTAAAGATGCCAAAGAGAGGCAGAGTGTGGGATAGCTGTCCACGTCTGCAGCCTGTTGCACAGAACCTCTCAGACGGCGTGAGGCACTGGGCTGAGACGAGCTTTGCAAACTCTGAAGCCCCTGGGCTTGCAGCCGGTCCTATCACGTAGCTTCCCTGGTTGCACTTGGCTCGCCACTTGCGTTTGCACACGGATGCAAGACCGGGGTGTGTGGTCAAGAGGGTGTGCATGTAATACATGCGTGTGTGCACGGAGCTGCAGTCGCATGCGTATGTTTGGTTTGTTCTGACAAATTGGTCCGACAGAAACATTACCGACGCCTCTTGGCCGCGAGCTAGACATAAACCCCAGGAGAACAAAAGTCTGCATACTTTATGTCGTCTGTATATGGGCGTAGACAAGTACGCATGTGAATGTGACTGTGCATGCGACGGTTCGCCCCACAGTAAATTTTACCCACTGCCTCATGTGGTGCTTTATGTAGTGCCTGATATTACAAGCTACCTCCGCTGTGCACAGCCTACCCCACCGTGCATCTTGTACACACCCAATCGTGTTTGTCAGGTCCTCCCCTTCTACATTAATGATGCCCCGGGCAACACCAGGATATTGCGTGAAGATGTGCAGGTACATTTCTTCTGTGTATCCACCCATACAAATATCGAAATTCAAACTTAAACATACGCATATAGTATATATACATATATGACTCTATTATTTGTTTCCAGTCATACATACATACATAAACATACATCACGACAGCTGCCCCAAGGTAGCTCCAAGTTCACCACCTGCAGAGCCAGTCTGAAGCTAACTCTCGCTCACACTAAGTCTCCTCCCTTTGTGCCTTTCTCTCCCCTACTCACTCTCTTTGTCTTTTGTTTCTCTCTCCTGCTCTTGTTGCCGCATGCCTCAGTGCCTCCAGTCAAGGTCCGGATCGCAGTCGTGCAGATGGAGCAGTTCTCCATAGGCCTGGTGGCATGTGGTCGACAGCGAGCAGCACTGCAGAAGGGGTCCCCGTGGTATTATGGTATACAGAAACTTGCAAGATGTCGCGGTTGCTGAGGGCCCCCAGTGCAAGGTTTGTAGATGACAAGATGATCTGGGGCGGAGGGAGATGTCAAAGGTGTGGTTCATTTTGGTAAAAGTCGCAGGCTGCTTCTTTGCCTGCGGCCAGAGCTCGTACTGTAGTTCTCTATCTACCCGAGTGTGCATGCTTGTGATTTTGGAAGCTTTTTCCAAATCGTTGGTTTTGACATGTGAACTGGCTAAGTCCCGCACCAGGGTGAAGCCCCTTTCGATGCCTCACTCATGAAAAGGATGGAGTACCGGCATGTTGGAAGCCTAAATGAGAATTGGAGCAGCGAGAACAGGTGAAGAGATTGCGCTCGCGGAGTTGACGGACATCTTCATAGGGGCCTACGGATCTGCGAACCATGGCTGGGATGTTGACTGGTTACATTTTCGGCAATGCAAAGCTTGCGTGCGTGTCCGCTGCAACCAGTCTCCCCTTTCGTTTTCGTCAGCAGGCCTGTTTTGTGATCCAGCAACTGTGTTAGCAGAAGAAATCATGGAGGAAGTCGTAGGAGAAGCGGTGCCTGGAAACAGGTAGTCGTCGTCGTAGTTGTTGTTGTGGTAGTAGTAGGAACAGCAGCTGCAGGAGCAGTCGCATCGCCGGAGCAGTAACTAGTACTACAGTACTAGTACTATTAGCAGCTGGTTGTTGCATTGGTAGTTAGTACGGTTGTCATCAGTCGTCATGTTGATAGTGGTGCTGGTTGTGGCAGCAGCTGTCCTCAAACTGGTGGTACAGACAACTAGACTAGACTGGTTCCTGGTAGGAGGGCAAGAAAGCGGAAAGCTTGTAATGCAAGACGTGCGTGCAGGAAGAAGCAACACTAACGTTTTCCACCAGC
Organism: Symbiodinium sp. clade A Y106; assembly: GCA_003297005.1. Classification (NCBI taxonomy): domain Eukaryota; class Dinophyceae; order Suessiales; family Symbiodiniaceae; genus Symbiodinium; species Symbiodinium sp. clade A. The sequence continues at coordinate 168,985 of BGNK01000792.1, read as the reverse complement.
TCAGCAACCCAGGATGTGGTGGCCGGTGTTCATGGCTGCTGGCTCCTGTGTCATGTGGCTGTACCCACCGAATGTGTATCCCGGTCGCATCACATGCGCTTGAAGCAATGCATTTGCGTCCAGGGCAGTTGTGCCGACAGTACCCATTGAATTGAAGTAATCCCTGCAAGTCACGCGATCTCCCCACACTGTCAACTTGAAGTGCAGCAGGTTTTTTCAAGGAGTCCACGTGTGCAAACGGTATGAACAGTTGTTTTAGTGCCACTCAACTCAACTTCCGAACCTGAAGGTTCCCAGAGCACAACCTGGCTAAGGCCGTTGGGCACAGGCTTCACGCAGAAGGCAGCTGGCCCAGAGATCGGAAGGGATGACTAGGTTGAGTGAGCGATCTCGCAAACGCAGCAAGCTGCTGTTACAGTAGGCTGCGCCCCTTCTGTGTTCCTCTGGCAGATCCGTCAAAAGCGTGGTTTCCAGTGTGGGATTTGTGGACCCCTCGTCCCCATCGTGCACCAACGTAGCCCCGTACGTGGAATTGCAGACTCTTCGTCCCCATCGTGCGCACATGAAGCCACGTACGTTCCAAGTTTCCTTTATATCTTTCACGAACCAGTGGCAAAAGAATGAAAGGATCAAGAGCCTACGCGTTGTTGCGCCGTCGTCTCTACATATCCACGTCGGGCCATGCGGGTAGCACAAGCACCTTGCGGTCTCGATGTTCGGTTTCGGAGATCGGATAGTCACCAACCGCTTCAGGCTGCGACTCTGACTGCAAGACGTGTGTAGATTGTATTTAACCTTTGTGAAGTGCGTCTGCATAGACGGATGCACGTCCACATCTACATGTAGCAAAGCTTGTGTCATGTGTTTTCGTTTTTTCAATAACAACCTAAGACCTATAGTGTCTGCTATGTAAATGTATGTATGAGCGTATCCTACTCCGTCCGGAGCCCAGAACCCAAAACCTTCAATCGCACAAGTTGCTCAAGCACCCCTCAGTGTTCTCTACTTGCAGCTTCCTGCAAGTGCCTCGTCAGCTCGCAGACCATGGCAAAGGTTGCAGACCCTGTTGGCTGGGACACGGCCAAGGATTGGGCCTGGATGTTGTCCCTGGCCTCCATCGTGATTACTGCGTTTCTTGCCGCGGTGGTTCCTAAGGGCATGCGAGCTGTCATTGTGATTCCCGCTGTTGCGGCCGCCGTGATCTGGTGCTCTCGCTGGCGCGTGGTCAAGCCAGATGAGTGGCTTCTCGTCTTGAGGGATGGCCAGCTCATTGGCCAGGGCATTGGCCTTCGAGCCTTTCGAGGATGGCGGGACTCCATCGCCACATTCCCGGCAACGATCCAGAAAGTTCGCTTCACCGCCCAACAAGTGGACTGTAAAATGCAAGGACTGGAAGTCTCTGGCTATCTCAGCTGGGCCGTGAACCGAGATGGCGAGGGCCCCTGGAATGCTTACAAGTACATGGCCATGCGCGATCTGGATGGCGACGGAACAGTGGACTCAGATTCGGGCTCTCTGCATATCGCCGAGATGGCGAAGGCCGTCGTGCGAAGCCAGGTTGCCAACAGCTCGCTCCAAGAGGTCTTGACGCAGCGGGAGACATTCCGCTCACAGGTCAAGTCGAAAGTCATGGAGCAGGTGCAAGGTTGGGGCGTCTGGGTGGAAGCCATCGAGATCGCAGATGTCCGCATTTGCTCTAACAAGCTCTTTCAGGATCTGCAGGCAGCCCACCGGCATGAGGTGAGGCTCAAAGCCGAGGAGGCTCGGCTGGATACGGATCGGCTGCTTTCAGAGCGCAAGTTGCAGGACGAGGTGACTGGGCTCTTGTTAAAGGATTTAGTTTAGGATACCATAATGGGATCTATAGTAAATAATATGGTTCATATATGTTCATATGGTTTCCTTATTATGGTATCTTAATTTAATATCTGGAACAAGAACCGAGGTGAAGCTCTCAAAAGCCCGGGCCGAGGCGGAGGCCGAACAGCGTCTTGCAGCCGCACGACAGCGCCTCAAGGCAGAGCAGGAGGAAGCACAGCTCTTCGCAGTGCAGGCGGAAGCTGCCAAAGCCCGGCTGCGCATGGAGGAGGAGATTGAGCTCGCCCGCCTGGAGAAGGAGAACCGTGTAGAGAAGCAGCGGGCTGCGAACAAGGCTGAGGTGGCACGGCTCCAGAAAGAGGCTGAGATGGAAAGACTGCGGATGCAGTACGACGCAGAGCGAGAGATGCCTGACAGCAGTTTTAGGTGCCACAGCTTGCAGAAAGCCGTCGAGATGTGCGAGAAGTTGCCTCTGCGAGATGTTCGCCTTAACATGTTCGGGGATGGCGACAGCAAGCACATGATCTCCAGGATCCTGCCCGCAGCGATGAGCCTCGCCAGTTGGGATGTCGTCAGCGACAGGGACAAGGAGCAGTAGGTCACTGTCCTATTCCTTAAATAGGTCGGTCAGATCAAGCAGCATCTGACCCTGTAGGCACGTGCCTTCCAAAGGGTGCGTGCCAAAATGGCCCCAGCCTTCAATTGGATTCGGGTTTGGGTTTCGTCAGGCTAGGATGAAAAGAGTTTGGGAGCCTGTCATTCTTGAACCGCTTGGGACCAGAAAGTCCACTTCCAGTGAGCCAGCAGCAGGCTCCGACAGCCCTCAGGCCCTGTTCGAAGACCTTCGTGACCGTGGCTTAGAAGACTGTCGGTGGAGTCTGCCTGCCCTTGTTGTACAGAGCAAGGAAGCAGCTCCGAAAAAGAGTCTTGGAGTCTTTGCCTGCTTCTTGCTTGGCTTCCCCGAGAGTGAGTGCCGAAACCAGACACCTATCCGAGCTACCAGAGGCTTCAAAAGCCCTTAACTCAGGAAGATTCCTTGAACTAAATCTCTCTACTCATGAATTCAGGAAGATTCCATAGTCATATTGGAGTCTCTGGATACCCTACACCCTGAATCCCGAAGCAACCTGAGCCCGCGGTTACCCAGGCCCTCACAACTCGCTTGTGGTCAAAGCGAGCCACACTGGAGTATCTGGACCTCGTGGACCTGAGGCAGGCAGAAGCGATAGAGTCTTACTTACAGGGGTGTGTCCCAGCTCTTGGTTCAAAATAGTGGTAGCAAGTTCAGGGTTTCGGGACCTGGGGCGTCTTGGATTTTAGAATTCGTGGTTCAGGACATAGGTTTGAGGGAGTAGTGTCTGCAGGGCTCTAGGACATTGGGAGAGGCCCTGTATCTGTGGCCGCTGGAACCCCACACTTCGAAGACCCGAGCCCACAACGCAAAAATGCCCCGTATTTCGTGCAGACTGAGCCATATGTGAAGCAGTTCGGTAAGAGATGCTGTGATCTTCCGTCAGCTCAAATTAATTTTGAATGCGGAGCTCGTATCTGCCTTCACCAGGCATGTTTATGTTCCTGGTGGCATGCCGCCACCCGGGACCCCTGGGAACTTCAGCCTTGCTTTACAAGAGGAGCCAGGCTCAGCTTGCTCGGAGGGTTCTATAGGGGTGTAATACTATTTTGGGGGGGGGGGGGGNCAAGAGGAGCCAGGCTCAGCTTGCTCGGAGGGTTCTATAGGGGTGTAATACTATTTTGGGGGGGGGGGGGGGTTCTTTATTATAATTATAGTATAGTGGGCCCCAAAGCCCTATTCTAATTATTAAAGCCCTTATATTACAGCCCAGGTGTTCCTTAGCCGTTAGAAACTTGCAGAGAAAGGGCCGGAGGGCGGTTCGCATAGGGGCCTGAATACCAATTCCCTGGAGCGCCTTGATACCCTCTGGGTGTAACCGAGCGCCTTAGAGCGGCAGCAAGCAAGCAAGCAAGAGAGAGGGAGAGAGAGAGAGATAGTATTCATGAACAACGGGGGGGGCCACATTGCCGGCGGGCGTCAGACACCCCTCATGCCCCGGGTCAGAAGAGATAGTATTCAGGCCCCTATATAAGTTATGCTGTTTGTCACGGAGGGGTCTTTAGCCTGAACCTGCTATAAGGAACGGTCAGACCGGCTTGCGTTTCAGAGACTGGCCTCTTGGCATCTGATGTTGGGTTTGCCGGTTCCGCACATACGATTTTTATATGCTTTCTTGCAATATATGTATAATAATTAACCGATAAACAAGAAACAGAACACCCATAAGCTTGTACGTTCAGGTATCAGGGAACAAAATAATCTAAAAAGTTCAAGCAGCGTCATTATTGTTCATTGTGATGGTTTCTGTTCGTGTTCTTCTTGTTTCGTAGTCGTAGTAGTAGTAGTAGTAGCAGCAGCAGCAGCAGGAGTAGTAGTAGTAGTAGCAGCAGCAGGCGTAGTAGTAGCAATAGCGATAGTAATAGTAATGACAACAACAAGAAAAACAATAAGAAAATACGTAGCAATAACAATCAGAAAAATGTTGTTATCTTAGTAGCTGAGTGGATACACTTTGCACTTTTGGGGATAATATTACCCACTATAAAACTGAAAGTGTAAACTTTTTTGGGGCTTATCAACTCAGCAACTAATTTATTGTTATGATGATTGTTACTATTACTATATTGAGTTAGTTCGCAAATTTACAAGGACATCTTCCTGGATCTGGCTGAGTTTGGCCTCGCATTCAAGGAAGCGGTCTCCGAGCAACGTGCCGGCTGTTTGTACGGGTTCAGGGCTTAGGGTTTAGGGGTTCAGGGTCTAACTTAGGGGAGTCGGGTCTGTAGGGGTGAAATATGGGGTTGAGCCTAATTGTAGGGTTTAGTCACTGGTTTAGGGTTGAGGGGGGTATGGGGGCTTAGTACCCCTCTGCGTGGCAGCACCCCTGTTGGTACCACCAGGCAGACGCAACGTTTGCACGTGCTTGCAGAGGCACGCGTCTGAACATGCCGGGGTGGGGGGCATCTGTGAGTGTTGACACTGGACGGAAGTGAACTTAATCGGGGTGTATTCATACCTCCCTGTTCAGGCATCCTTGTAAGAAGGATTCTGAGGGTCTTTCTTAGGATCCCGTAATATGAGATCTTTTGAAATCTTGCGCAAGAGGATGGGCTCTGTCAGGCCGGCGAACCAAAACCTGCTGAGCACGGGTGAGAAAAGCGTCGCTTGAGAGCCTTACTTTTCTTCATTTCCCTGCATCGATGGAGGATGGTTCGCCGTGATGTTCTGTAGTTGGAGTTCGTCGCACCGAACGCAGCACTTTACTCTGAGATTGAGGTTGATTCCCGAAGCTGCTTAGCCAACCAAAATGCATCCTCGCTAGGGAACGGCACGGGCGATTGAGTTAACAAACCTCGTGGAAACTCGCTTGAAGTCAGTGTCGTACGCCTTCTGCCATGCTCAAACCTTCTTCGGCTGATGCGCGGTGCAAGGCCAGAAGCTTTGCGGAAGATTATGTGCGGTATTGTCAAGAAATGTCCAGGAGCTGATGGAACAATTCTGCCAAGTGCACACCACGAAACCCGAGGTCGCCTCGTGCGCAGAGACGTGCTGCAAGAGCGCAAGTCGACGGCACCGAACGATTGAAGAAGGCAGAGATTTCAGAACGTGCTTTAGAAGCGCAAGAGTGATGCCCAGATTTGCACATGAAGCGTGCCCAACTTCAGGCACGAAACATCCGTCAACCGTGGCCGCATGCCCGGGCAGATTGGATGCATCAGTTCCAGTTAAGACATGGACAGGAAGCGCTCAGGCTCCGAGATCTGCTTGAGGGCCTGTGGATTGCGAGACGGACCTTCCTGGGTCAGCATCTCAGTTCCTTTAAAGGGTTCTTGTAAAGGATTTTATAAGGGATCTATAGTAGGGTTCTATAATATAGGGGAGCACAGCAGGAGCTTTGCTACCCTCCTCTGCATTGCCGAAGCCTTGTCGCATACGGTGCAGGCATCACAAGTGTGCTGGTTGCCCTCGGCCTCTGGCTGGCTCAGCACGAGGCGACCTCGTTTGCACAGGTGCATGTGGCGTGCCTTTGTTTCGCACGCGCATCATGTCATGTCCACAGACTTCAGACAGAATGTGTACCTAAGAGCATGGTTGACGGATGCGGCGGCCCCTTCAGCACATTATTCCGCGTAGCTGTTCAGGCTCAGGAGATGTCGTAGAAGGCTTCAAGCCAGGAGACCCCTCTTTCAGCGGGTCGGTTTAGGTTGCGCCTGAAGATGGCAGCCGGCAGCATGCGCTTCAGCCGAATGGATGAGAGCGACAGGCAAGCTGGACAAGACCTGGAGGAGTGATTCGGTCCCCGAAATCCGAAAGGTGTGAGACAGTTTGGCAAAGAGAAAGTCAGAGCTACCTTACCCAGGGTCGTTATGATAAGGATCCTACTATCTAGGGTGTTGTAGTTCTCGTAGCGTCCCTTGCCGGATGAACCTACCCGGAGGAGTCACCTCTTCAGGAGTTGCCCTTGTCGGTTCTGCACAAGCGTGCTTCCCCCTTGAATCTTAGCCATCAGAGCCTGGCACATGGCCTGGACAGCGCAAGAAGGCTGGACGCCTTGGAGTGGTTGGTCCAAGCCTTTGATGCCCTGGACCTCGCAGACGAGCAGCTCTTTTCTGCTATTGGTTTGCTGGACCCTTAGGGGCACTTATACTTTCTCTTCTAATTTTTGCTTCCTTTAATCCCTCAAACAGCTAAATCTATTTTTTGCTAGGGGTTTTAAGTCTAAGTTCAGTCTAGGACCGCTTCGCAGCGAATGCCACGGCACCCATTGCGGCAGGCCCAGGTGCCTTCGCTCTGGTGCTGGCCGTGATGCTCGTGGCTCTGAAGGTCTCGGGCTTCAAGAAGGACAGAGGCGACTGATTCTGATTGGTTCTGTTCGCAGGTTGTAGTTCAGAACAGCGTCGCTTCAAGCAGGATCTGGAACGAGCCAGACGCCTGGTTGTGGAGGTTTCGGGCTCCTCACGGCCCTGGGCCGCGGTGCGCAAGGCGGAGTTCAGCATCCTCCGGCGCTTGGGCTTCCGCGCCTGCACGCCCACGGCCTTTGACCTCCTAGACCGCTTGCTCTCGGATCTCTTCCCGTCCCTAGCACTGCGTCTCGCCGGCAACCCGTCGGCAGGGTCGGCTCCCATGCCCTCTGCTGGAACCGATCCAGCTAGCTGGGACCCTGAGTCCAAGCTGCGTTGCAGCAATCTCGCAAGGTTCCTGCTAGAGATGTGCGTGGTGTACGACCCCGAAGCCTTGTATGGCTCCGGTCGCCCTCCCTTGGTCAGCGCTGTGGCCGCTTTGCTCCTCAGCCTCTTGTCTCATTCTGCTCCCAGACACTACGCGCAGATGCTGGCCGAAGCAGTCCATCTCACCGAGCTACTTGGCATCCGAAGCTCCGTACTGTGTCGAGGAGAGAGCCTGTGGCCTATGATGAACCAGCAAAGGTCCAATCGCACGACTTTGATGGAGATCGCAGAGGCCATGCGCAGCCGTTGGGTCATGGTCTGCCCGGCGCGATTTGCGGAGCTTGCTGTCTATAGCCGAGCCGATTCGCGCTTGCTTGCCTGGCACATCCTGGCACTAGATCTACCACGAGTCGAAGGGGCGGCAAAACGCACATATCGCTTACTCTGTCCTGCTACCCACCAACCAACCCTCTAAAGTAGATCCCTCCAAACCGCCACATACTACCTTCGCAACCCCAAATCCGACAAAACCCTCAGCTCAGCTCGAAACCAGACCAAGTTTAACCACAGAACCCTATTCCCTGCAGCGTGAAGCCTAAAGCAGGAAGAGCAGAAGAACGGAGCAAACGGCTCCGTGGTACTGGAGAAGTGGCGCAGACGATCGGGTGCCTTCGAAGTGTCAGGGCCCTGGTCCACGGCTTAGGATTGTAAGGTTTAGGACCTTGGAGTTTACGATTTAGGGTGTAGGGCTTTGCGATGAAAGGCTTCAGCTTGATTCGCTTATCATCTAGAGGGTTAATGATTAATGGCGACGGGGCTGAGACAGAGTTTCGGTGGTTGTGGGTGTGCAAGCGATTATACAGAAATTCAACCAACAAGTGCTTGCTTAAGCTATATTCCTTTAACTTAAACATGTAGTTTTCTACAACCCAAACAAGGCAGCGAAGCCAAGCCAGTTTAACTTAGCTATCACAAGACCCGGTGTAACGAAAAACCCTGCCTGACACAAGACTCTGGGAAGCAGAAAATTGCGTCTAACAAAAGAAACTGTGGGAAAGAAGACCCTGTCTACCTCTGAAGGATCGGCAACCAACTTTTTAAACGAATCAAACCCACATAATCCATACGTACATATGTATATATATATATATATACGTATATACATACGTATACATGTATACAGGCATACGTAAGTGTATGTATGTATGTATGCATGTATGCACGTACCTATGTATGCTAGTACGTATGTATGTATGTATGTATTTACTGAAGACACGCAATGTAGCGAAATGTATTCAACGTGTTGCAGGTATGGATGTATGTATGTATGTATTCACGTACACATTCGTTTGGTTATACTTTGTTATTTTTGTGTTCATTTATGTTTAGACTTATAGTGCCACCAAATTTACATATCACTGGATATATGTAAAGTCCTGGATGCTCATGTACTTACACATTTCTGAACATGCATGCGCACATATGCACATATCTACGGAGACTATACGCATGTGCACACACGCAAGTGTGTGTGCGCAGGTGTCCGTTTGTTTGCCTGGTGAGTGGTTGGCGGTCCGTGCTTTTGCCTTGGTGCAAGAACTTAAGCACATACAGTCACATACATGCATGCAGACGTACCTACACAGATACCTACATACGAACCTACATACATACATCCAGTCAGATCCATGCATGCACGCACAACTTCTTGCATACATGCATCCGTACATATACATATGCCCATGGAGAATGTTTTTTTGCTTTCTGAACGACATGAATGTGTGTGTGCGTACACATATACAATACATGTGTATATAGTGTGAATGTAATGTAAACTTCATGTACATGTAATGCAAAAACAGTGTAGGTCATTTAAACGCAATGTAAAGTAGTCTACATGTATTGTAAATGTAATGTAATGCTATCGTGTATGTATGTATATATGTACGCGTATGTGGGTATGGTTGTATTCTATATATATATATATATGTGTGTGTGTGTGTGTAGAATGGACGTGTACATTTATGTACATGAAGAATCATGTGAGCCAACATCTCTTGCATGTATGAGTACATGTACATGTGGACGAATTCGGGGTCATTTGCGCTTCCGATGTTTGAAACACACGGTTTTGTGGCAGTACTTGCTGAGTCGTTTGTTTCCGCCCGTGTGTGCGTTTGTGCGTTTGTGTTGTCATGTGATGCTCTTTATGCACCTGCATTGTCTGCATTTGCAGCACATCAGGTCACCTCCATCGCCGTATGACCTGCGGGCCCTCACCTCGGGCATTACCATGGGGGCCCCGGTGAAAGCCGAACCGGCCCGGAGCTACGCCCCTGCCAAGGCGCCACATCGGTAGACCACATTGGATTAGCTTCAAACCTTTGTGCTACTAGTAGCAATTCCTGCTTGTTCGTGGACTGGAACAAGCCAGTTTGTTGTTTCAAGCATTCGAGACGTCCTTCAAGACGTTAGAGGCCAAACTGCTCTAAACCTTCTGTATGTATGTATATACAAATCTACTGGACAGCACAAAGGAAAAAGCGGGGATGGCAACATAAGAAAAAACGCTGCCCATGTTTGTTTACACATGCAGCTTTGGACGTGCCCGCTTGCTTTCTATGATCCTTCACGGCTTGACCTATGCTGAGCTTTGCACGTATACTTCGGTTGAGGCTATTGTGCTAGGTTGCCTAAACCCTCACCTCGACCTCGGGGATCTCAACAAAAGCAACAGGCAACGGGCTCCCCGACGAGGGCTCGACGTCTCACTGGTGCTGCGGAGGCACTTTGGGGCTTCTCGCGTCACATTGAGATGAGGTTGTGTGGGCTCATGGCAAGCTGCCGCAATGAGGCGATTGAATTGTAACGGCTTCTGCTCTCATGTGCGAGCCCGAACTTGCCATACACTGCATAAACCACGAAGTCTGGACCATGGGATCGTCTTTCCCCTGGTCCGATCGATGCTCTGTCTATGAGGGCATCTTCGCAACACCTAAGGTTGTTTCAAGAGCAGTGTTTTTGTGGCTTGGGCACCGGCCAAGACTGCTCTGTTCCAGAAAGAAGACGAGCCCAACCGTATACATAACTGGAGTGATCCGGGTCCTATCGGTCCTGTCGATGGTACGGATGCCGCGGTAAACAGTAGACCTGAGCCGCTTCTACATACAGAATGTGACCAGATAACTACCATGTGCGTATCGATGAGCGTGTATACAGACATGTGTGGTTATATACATGAACCTGCCTACGACGTGCACGTGTAATTGGGCATGTGCGCGCGCATGCATGGATTGGATGCATTCATGGACGGGGCCCGATGGATGCATACATAGACTGGCATAGACATCCGCCAGACATGCACAGAAGTCCGCGTGTATGTCTACATGTGTCTTTGCTTTGCTTACTGACAGTGTTCTCCATGCAATCATATCCGCGGCACACATATGGTTCGCTTGTCCATGCACTTCCACAAATACATCCACACATACATGCAACGTGCATACGTGCATACGGGTATGACATACATACAAAAATGAAAGTACATTGTAGGTGTGCCTGTACGTGTATTGGTCGCCAAACCCGGTTGCACAGAGACACGCACACACGCACACACTGTGTATGTATACGCATACGCACACACACACATATGTATCTATGTATATATATATGGCAGTGAGTCAAAACCTTCTGGTATGTAACAGGGCCGGGGCGACCCTCGCGCGACAAAGTATGTAACAAAAGCGGGTTTTTGCGACAAGGCTGGCGCGACAAGGTCCATCATATATTCATATATGAATGTATGCATGTGTACATGTGTATATATAATGTGTGNTTGCGACAAAACAGAGGCCAGTTTTGCGTAAGGCCAAGACCTTGCTAAACCCTAAGCCGTTTAAACCTTAAACCCTAAACCACGCTCCTGCACGATGGAGGCTTCGGGATTGACAGCCTGCTGAACTCTCATTTTCTTTCTATACTTTGCGCACTCTCCCTCGTGAAATCGCAGGGTGTCGGCTTGTTTGCTATTCCGCAACATTCCTGTCAGTAATATTGGAGGTGCCCCAGCAATGCCGCGCGACAAGGGTTTGAAACAAAGCCGGCGCGACAAGGGTTTGTAACAGAGGGGGGGTACCCCGCGACAACACGGGGTATTGACCCATGGCCATATATATATATATATATCGGTGTGTCCATATATATATATGCACATATATGCACACACACACAACCCCTGTGTGTGTGTGTTTGTGTGTTTGTTTGTTGTGTTGCATGTGTGTGTGTAAGCACATACATTTACATATATACCTGTACACGGCATATCCCGTCCCCTGAGTTGCTTGCTTGTGCATGTTCCTATTTGGAGGTGCTGTCCGCTTTGCCCACGCCAGCGCGGCGGGCACCCGGCGGCCAGCGAACGGAGGCTGGGTTTCGAACAAAAATTGTCAGGAACGGTGACGATGGAGAAGAGAGCCTAGTTGAGCCCAAACTTTGAGAAATGCTCAATTCTGCCCCTCTCTTGCTCTCGTGGGCCCAGGCCACGGCTGCAGGCTCTTCGACAAAGAACCCATTGGGGCAAGGTCAACAGGGATTACCGGCGCCGCGGCTCACACAAAAGCCGCCGAAGGACATGCTCCACCACGCTCTTGTTGGCCGTGTTCTGCAGAATTCCGATCAGAGTCTGACTGCAGTCGACGAATGACGACTTCCTCCTATCCTGCCCTACCTAGACCTACTACACCCTACTTTTTTGTAGGTTCTTATTATGCACCCTAATATGAGATTTATAGGGACCCTACAAAAAAGTAGGTTCTGCTGGTTACGGTAATGTCTTCCGAAGCTATCGCATCAGTGCCACAGTCTGACACCGTAAGCTGTGCAGCCTTCCTCCCAGCAGGAGGAGTCCCACAAGCAGCCCGCGAAGCAGGACTGCTGTCGCGATGTGTGTCTCTATGTACGTATGTGTGTGCAAGTATCCGTATATGTATATGTATGTGTATATGTATATGTACATGCATATGTCCTCTTCACTCGAAAGACAGAATGCAATCAACGCATACGCGGTTGGGCACGTGCAGAACGAAACTGCCACCGGATAACACATTCCGTCGAACTAGCCTGCGCAGCTTCCGTCTCCCCGGGATCAACAAATCAGTGAATGAATCAAGGAAGGCATGAATGAGACGGAATGAAAGACATGCGGTGGAATGAAACGCATGAGTGAATGAAAGGGAATCAGTGTCACATGGAATCAATGAAGTTCAAGGAGTGAGATGGATCAAATGGAATTGAATGTCGAGTGACTGGCAGTGACTGGCATGGGAAGAATCGAATGGAAAGACAGAAGTGGAATGAGTGGATGGATGAATGGATGACCGGATAAATGGAATGAAATGAAGTGAAGCAACATAGCACGGAATGAAACGGACCGACATGATTGGTAGGCCCCAGAAGACGCTTGAATCATCATGTAGTAGACCTGCACGCCGCTCAGCCGAGAGAACACAGGAGATCCTAGCCTAGACCGTCAGCTATCGTTACCCCTAACTTCACCAGCCCAACTTCCCCCCGCCCAAACAAGAAACCTAAACTTCTCCAGGACCCTAAACCCCACCCTTAAACCCCTAAACCCCTAAACCCTAAACCGCCCTAAAACCCTAAAGCCCTAAAACCCTAAAGCCTAAAGCCGTAAAACCCTAAACTTCTCCAGGAGGAGGAGGCCAGGCGACAGCAGGAGAACCATCGGCCTCCGCGCCTCTCAGCGCCCCAGGAGCCTCTGGCCTTCTGGCCCATGCAGACGGGCCCTCAAGGCGCCAAAAAGGGTTTAGGGTTTAAGGTTTAGGGTTCAAGGTTTTAGGTTTTAGGGTTTAAAGTTTTAGAGTGTTAAGGGTTTAAGGTTTAGGGTTTACTTAAAGAGACAATGAGCATAAATTGGGTGGTTGGTTATACTGTAAGGGTTCTTCATCGCAGTTTCATGACATAAGGTATATGTTGAGGTTGGTCATTCTTGGGGGTAATAGGGTTTAGTGCTTCGGGGCTATGGGATGTTAGGACAGCACTTTCGACCCTCTGCAGGTGCGGGACCCGTGACGGAGCAACCTGCTGAGCCTGTGGTGGAACCTGAGCCACTACTGGAGCTGACGCACGTCTTGAACATGGTGGCCCCACGTCCACAAATACCACCCCCATCCGGTGGGGCCAGCAACACGTCAAAGCTTCAGACACCCTCAGTTGCAGCAGATCTCTTGGTGCAGTCGGCTCTGCGCATGCAATGGCCGGCTGACAAGAGGAAGCTCGCACCAAAAGACGCAGCAAGCACCTGCCGCGAAGCGGCTGGTGTACTGCAAGAGGCCATCAACCAGCTGTCCTCAGCTGCCAATGTCCTCGAATGCGGCGGAAGTGGTGTGCGCGAAGTTGCGAAGACTTACTGCGCTGAGACGAAGCGCCGGAAGACCTACGCAGGACCTGCAGTTCCCGGCGCCGTCTCGCCTCCCATAGGGGGCAGCGGCAGCGGCAGCACAGTCAGTAGCTTGTCACGAGCACCCGCCGTACCAGCTGTTTATCGTGGGAGCCCTCCCATGGTGCGGACCACCGGACTGAGAGTTTGAACGAAATTCCACTTGTCCTGCCAATTCGTCTTAATTCGTTCTTAGAATCTTGCTCTCCATCCGCTTCTTCGGGAGCTTTTGGGAAGCTTGGCTTGCTCTTGCACTGCAGTCTTTGCATTTGCCAACTGCAAATGCTGCTAATTCAGAGAGCTGCGGCTGGCCCGAAACAGTGGACACTCCCTGTTCACCACATCCAAGAGGCTGAGGCTGAATCCGTCCCTAACCTCAACCCGGACCCGTACACAGGCGGCTTAACAAAAATGCCCAACCCTTGGCACGAAGGTGAGGGCCATCCGCACTTTAGTGAGCCGTATGGTAGCCGGACTGGCAGTTTGCAGATCGATAGCAAAAATTCGTCTGCCTGCTTCGCCCAGCCTAAACTTAGGGTTTCTGCTTTGAAGCCTTTGGAGCCGACATGTCGCTCGCCACTACTGATCACCACCCAAGCCTTGCACAAGAAGCTCCACGTTCCACAGGGCCACTTGACCGAGTTTGCCTGGCCAGATGCCCAGAAACCCTAGTGCCGTCGTAAGGTTTAGGGCTTAGGGGTGAAGACGGGTTGAAAAAGGTTTTTGGTTCAAGGGTACTGGGCTTCAGGTTTCAAGTCAAGGGCGAAAGAGAGCCTGAACCAGAGGGCTGCCACGAAAAGCCTGCCTTCACACACCGGAGCACAGACACAAAGGTATGTGTGTATGTGTGTGTGTGTGCGCGCTATGAATATATGTATGTACATAGAATGACATAGAACTATGTAGATAGACGTGCCTGTGTCTTGCCTGTGTATCCAACATCGTCTAGAGAAATGGTGCACCTAAACCCATGCAGATATGCACGTATGTATTCACTATGTATGTATGTATGTATGCATGTACGAACAGATAGATAGATAAAGATATGTACACATGTGAATGTGTGTGTGTGTACGTTACTTGTTTGTATATATAGAGCTACAAAGCAGATTGGGCGTTTTGGTGCATCCTCCAAAGGATCCTTGCCTCCGTGCTTGGCTGGGTGCTGGCAGAGCGCTCAGAGCTGGCATAGCCGTGCTCTAGAAGGCTTCCGTAGCAATATTACCAATACTACGGTTCCTTCTTGTACGACAAGTAGTACATGTACATGTAAATCCAGCTTGAGTACTAGTACCAGTAGTAGCAGCAATAGGTTCAGCAGTAGCTGCTGCGACTGCTACTGGCCCTGCCTCTACTCCTGCTCCTGCAGCTGGTATTGGCGCGGTACTAGTACCAGTACCGGTACTAGAAGTAGAAGAAGTAGTAGTGGTGGTGGTGGTCGTCGTCGGAGTAGTAGTAGTAGTAGTAGTAGTAGTGGTAGTGGTAGTAGTAGTAGTAGTAGTGGTAGTAGTAGTAGTAGTAGTAGCAAGCATGAAAGTCCACGTACATACATAAATAGAAGTAGANGGGTGGGGGTGGGGGTGGTGGTGGGGGGTGGTGGTGGTAGCAGTAACAGCACTAGCACAGCACTAGTTCTCGTAGTCGTAGTTGTTATTGCAGAGTCTTGACATCCAGAGTGGCAGGATGATGTTTAGAGCTTTGTGCTCTGAGCTTCTTCGCGGTCGTGCTGAAGTTTAAAGTTTAAAGCCAACGAGTTGAGGGATCTGGGACGTGCGGAAGTTTGAACACCTTGAAAAATCGAAATGTGGGGATCCGGGCCACTGGGAGGAGTTTGTCCAAGGTCTTTCTCGGATGCACCTACTTGGATCTGCCACGTGAGACCAGCGAGCCTCTTGAATGATGGATGCCGGGAGTCCAAAGCTTCCATCCATCTCGGGGCACCCTCCTCCGTGCAGCTGCCAGAGGGGCCCCTACGAGCAGAGCCCGGGAGGAGAGATTGCTGAAGCTCAGGGCCTTGCCCAGATGCACGCAAGATCAGCGTGCTGGTGCAAAAGCTAGTTTTCAAGATCGCACTCGGCGCAGCAGCTACGACTGCAGTCGGCTGTGTTTCTTCAGGTCTTGCTGAATATGCACCTGTGTGAACTGCTGCTTCGAGGTCGCGAGTGGCCAGCATCCTCCGAGTAGGAGAAGCAGCTGCTACTAATCAGCAACCCAGCCCGCACGCACTGGAAAGAGCTTGTTGGCTGAACCAGGTGGTCTGGAGCCACAAGCACTTGCAGCCGACTTTGCAACTAGACTACCTGGACAGAAAATTCTGATAAGATGCATCGCAGAAGGGATCAAAGCCCAAGTTACTTGTAGCAGCTGGGAAGGCGCACCAGAGCAAGCAGCAGATTCTTTGCACCTCAGGAAGCAGACACGCACTAGGCGTACGAAGGGCCTGGCCTTTGAGCCATGGAAGTCTTGGAGCCAGTGCTGCCTGCAATCCTTAGCTACGTGGATTTCCGGACGGTTCTTTGTGCAGCTGCAGCTTCGCGATTCTCGCGGCTTCCTTCGAGGTGTAATCAGGCGCATAGCTGGCATGTTACATCATGAGGGAGTTTCCGAAAATTAGGGTACCTTATTTTGGGGTTCATATAGTAAGGATCCTACTATTTAGGGTACCATATTAGAGTCCCGTATTTTCAGAAATTCCCATGGAGCTGCACAGGGTACACTCCTTTTAGAACAAGGCCGCACCTCCACTTTAAGCCGGAGCAGCCACGAAACGTTCACCTTGCAAGATTCTGGTGCAAGCACTTGAAGACTTCTCGACAGCGGAAAAGGGAAACTCGCCTGCAGGTGTGGATCCAATGCTGCCGCGAGCGCTGGCGTTTTGGGGCCTTGTTCCAAGTCGACTCGCACGCAAACCCCGGCGCCCGGGACGAGGCTTCCATGCAGCTTTGGCAGAGATCCGCATCTCGGACCTCGCTGTTACTCCATTTTATTGGGATTCGGTCTAAGATTTGGGTCCAGCTCCAAGAAAGGACCCTAACCCTGGCGAAGAAGGCAGAGATCCATAACTGGATTGATGTTCTTGACAACGGCGCTGTTCTCATATAGCCCCTTCCAAAAGTCATGGATGTAACCCTAAACGCCTAACCCTAAACAAACACAACCTCAGGTAGCTGAGTATCGAGACGGCGTACATCATTCCGATGCCTTCGGCTTCTTCCTGGAGCGATCCAGAAAGGACCGGCGGATACGACCAGCGCTGTAGTAGGGCGAAATCGCCGAGTGCCGCCTGCGGGTCGAAACTTAACATTAAAAGGTACTTCTAGTAAGGAAGAGGAAGAGTTGAAGTGGGAATTCGTGAGAGTAAGGGCATTGTTTGAAGCGATCTTTCTTCACCAGTAGGAAAGTATGAGCATGGATGGTGACTATGCGCTGTTTTCGGAGTAAGTGTTCGGAGACTACACTCCACTCTCGCGGAGGATGTAGAGGTCAGAAGATGGCTGGAAGCAGAAGACGCCGACAAATTGGACGAGCTGCTTGTCTCATGGGTACTACTGGGACAGTCAACCGGAGAAGAACCAACCTGGTGGTTGTGCTCAGGGTGATACTAGCGAAGATTATAGACAGGGGGGCAGACACTAAGGATTCTGCGACTGGGTGCCAATGTTCTCGATGTCCTCCTCAAGCTCGAAAGATGTACGGATGCCAGGCGAGGATGTGTAGTGTAGCTATCTTTCTGGCCCTTTAATTTGGGATTTAGGGCCAGCAGTCTGACCCAATTTGACGAACGCTGTCTTGCAACGGAGGACCAGTTGCAGCAGTACCAGTATCCGTAGCCGAAGCTGTAGCAATACAGCAGCAGTAGTCGTGGTCATGGTGGCGGTAGTGGTGGAATAGTAGTAGCAACAACAGCAGTAGTATTAGTAGTAGCAGTAGTAGTAGAATAGAAATAGAGGTAGAAGTAGAAGTAGGAGTAAGCAAAAAGTAGACAGTAGTAGGTAGTAGTGGTGGTGGTGGTGGGCGTAGTAGCAGTAACAACTAGTAGTAGAAGTAGAAGTAGTAGTAGCAGTAGTAGTAGTAGTAGTAGCAGCAGCAGCAGTCGTCGCCGTCATAGCGGGCGCAGTAGTACCAGTACCAGCGCTACAAGTAGATAGTGCTAGTCGTCGAAACGGCAGCCGTACAAGCAGCAGCAGCAGCAGCAAAAGCTGTCGCTGTAGTAGTAGACCAACAACAACGACAGCAGCAGAAGCAGCAGCAACAACAGCACCACCACCCTACAACTACCACATGACATCGACATGTCAGTCGCGACATGTCAGCCGTGGTTAAGCTTGGTACTAGTACTGGACAGCTGGCGGGCATCCACAACACTGAAAGCCCGAAATCAGCCATGTTTGACGTGCTCTTCATATCGGAGTTTCCGTAGGGGACCCTAATATAGTACCCTAAATAGTAGGATCCTTATTATAAGGACCCCCAAATAAGGTACCCCTAATTTTCGGAAACTCCCATCAGGCTGAAGGGCGCGGCGCAAAACGCACGCATCCAGCAACCTGTCTGATCAGAGCATAGGAAAATGGGAGTTTCCGAAAATAGGGGTACCTTATTTTGGGGGACCTTTTAATAAGGATCCTACTATTTAGGGTACTATATTAGGGTCCCCTATTTTCGGAAACTCCCAAATATGGTTGATCATTACATGATATTCGGTGACAAAATGGTTACGACATTCGCCACTGCTAGTACCACCACGACGAGGATGCTTGTGAAAGGTATCGTCATAGTCTTAACCATTGCAGTTGAATCGTAAGCACACGTAATCCTGAACTCTCGCCAGGTACCTTGTTGTAGACCCAATGTCGAAAACTTGTGACTCTTTGGTTTCGAGGTTTCGATATGTGTTTGTTTGGGTGTTTCTGCGGTTGCGTCTGTTCCGGAGGTTGTGCCTCAGGGACGCTGCCCTACTCACAGCCGGAACTTAAAGCCCGAAGCCCCGACAAGGCATACCGACCTGAGGTTCGCAAGAACAGCCCGAATCCCGCATGGAAGCCGGTTGTTTGCTGTCCTGTCTGGCGGCTGAGGGAGGGAGTTCGTCGGAACTGGTTCAGCATCGGCCTTCGGATGATCGAACCCCTACGGACTGCCCCAGTCGCAAGCAGCTGCTTAAGCTCTGCGTCGGCTAAGGATCACCGATGCCTGGGCTGTGGAGCGGTGGACGCATCTCATCAAGATCGAACCAACCAAAGCTGTCCGAGATCCCAGTCTCGGGCGGGACGGATCACATACACGGGCCTGAATTACTTGAATAGGTGATGATTGCAGCACGTCATCGTGCACAAAGTTGCAATAGTAGTTGAAGTTATCGCAATTCAATGGTTGACGCAAGTACACGCGCCGGAGGAGAAGAAATATGGCTCACAATGTCATGAACAGCAGTACCAATGCCTGGACTAGCAGTGCTTACGGAAGCAACAGAAGAAGAAGTAGTAGTAGTAGTAGTAGTAATGGCCGCTACCACTGCTGCTACTGCTGCTGCTGCTACCTCTACAGCTACAGCTACTGCCACTGAAGCTCCTCATTGGTTTTTTTATCCAGCAGCATCACCACGACGGTAGGACTGGAAACCTCCTCAACGTTTGCCCTTTCCCAGGCGACTTTAGAGGAGGGAGCTGCTTGGCTTCTGAGCGCTGTAGGCTTGGGAGATGGCGTTTAGAGATTGAGGGACTTGGGCTTTGGGGGTGGAGAGTTCAGGAGTCAGCGCTTTTTTGTTGGCGAAGTCTCCTTTTCAACTTGGATGGCATATCATGCATTTCAGTGTCAGTCATAGACCGGATCCGGTTGGTATATTGGACAAGTGTTGCCAAAACTGCAAGATCTACTGGGTCTTCAGCTCTCCTCGCAGTGACCCAGCTTGAAACAAGAGCGAATTCAAAGGTTCCATGGAGCGCTGCAGGGAAACCGACCAGGTTGCCTAGCACTCTTGTGCATCCTGCTGTCCCGGTACTGATTAACGGTTAGGGTTTAGGGTTTAGGGTTTACTGATTACACCACCTTCACCGAAGGCTCTGATCCTCTCGCAGTGGGGCTACCCTACTGCGGACGTCAGTGGCATGCGCCTTGCCCTGGAGACTTGGGTCGAAAAAGGCGCAGTTGTGCAGCCATGTTGGGCATTGGCATTCCCTGGGAGCTCAGGAGCCAATACTTTTTACTATAAATACTATCTATATATATATATACATACATACATAAAATATACACTATATACCACTGGAATATTGAGGTGCTTGAGGCTCCTTGGGGGTACAGTTGCGATTGTTTCTCTGGTGCGGGAGTACGGCCACTATTTGCAAGCTGCTCCTGCTTGAGTCCGCATGCAGCTGTAAGCCTGCATAGGGAACCTCATCTAGAGCACATCACCCGGAGCCGTGCTTATCGCAAGAGCTGGAGCACGCAAGTGGTTCTCCGACAATCCAGGCCGTGAGTCCTTGATTGATCCCAAACCGGCTGATTGCACCAAGGAGAAGCTTGCGCATCGGGCCCAGGAGTTAGGTGCGGCGCGCAGCTTCACCGGACTTCCTTCCGAGGTCTGCTTCGGTAGGATTCATTGTAGTATCGGGTTGTTCAGAATTTAGGTATTCAGGGATCCTTTGGACGAGTTCAGGGTTTTGCAGTTTTGCGGTTTTGAAACATCTATCTGGGTCGGGTCTGGTTGACAAATCAGGACGTTCCGTTCCGTCCGGCCCGAAACGTTTCCAACCAGCTTTCCATAATCCTGTCCTGTACCAACATGCATTCGTGAATCCTCTGGAACGCATCTTTGCCTGGGTTGAACCAATCTGGCCTTCATTTTCTTCGCACAGGTGGCTTTCGAAACTAGCAGCAACTAGCACTTGGGCAAGAGGAGCAAACCGCTCGAGACGGCCTGGAGATTGTAGGAGCAAACTACTGGAGGGTCGACGGCGACTACAGGATTTGAGAAAGCAGCAAACTACTCGATTGAGAAGCTCGACGGGGGCTGCAGTTTTGAGAACGAGTATCACAGTTGAGAAAGAGGTGCCTTCTGCTGACAAGGTGTAGAGCGTTTGTGAAAGAGGAGCAAACCACCCGATAAGGCTTAGACAGCGCCTGAATTTAGCGTCAATCGTGAGAGAGATCTTCGGAGCAACCCGCTCGACGGACTAGAGTGTTGAGAAGGAACAGCAAGGCGCTCGAAATGCACAAAAACAGCAAGCCGTTCGAAAATGGCTTGGCAGCCAATCAATCACTCGACAAGTATGAGCTATTTATGACTGCTGTAGTTGAGAAACCAGCAACAGCATTTGAGAAAACGAAGCTAACCGTTCGACAGGGACAAGCAACCCGCTCGGAATGCCCACCGTCTTTCAGCAGAAACAGGAAGCCGTTCCAAAACGAAGAGAGCATTTTGCTGCTCGGAAAGATACAATACATATAGCACTCGAGAACACAGGGAGTAGTGGATTTGAGAAAGAGACGCAACACGTTTAGAATGCATGCGAGTCTTTGCAAAGGAGCAACAAACCGCGCGAACGAGCCTCAGACTAGAGCATTTGAGGGTGAGGAGCACACCGCGCCAAAACGGCAAGCATGTGAGAAAGAACAGCAAACTGCTCGCAAGGTCCTAGCGCATAGTAGACGCCGTAAACTGCAGCGCGCGCGGGGGTGGAAGGATTGAGCAGGAGCTTCAGCTTAATTTAGGTTTCTCTGGCCTTGTTCAGCTTGTTATTGGCCTTTCTGCAGCTTTTGTTCAGCCTTGTATTTACATTCCCAACAGCTTTGTTGTAGCTTTCACTTGCCTTGTATTCTCCTTTTCCAAACCCACAACCCCAGGATCTCTAAGGGAACTAGTGTTACAACTACAAAGTTGAGAAATGAGCCCAGAGTACTTGAGCATTCGACACAGGAGGATTTGAACAAGCTTTTCCAAAGGGACTAGAGCATCTCGGCAAGAGGAGCAGAGCAAGCCGCCGGACAGGGACTGGAGTAATTCAGAAAAAAACAGCCAACCGTTTGAAAAAGACTAGAGCACTCAATGGACGGGAGGAAGGTGCTCGAGACGGACAATTACAAACAAGCTGGAAAACATCCGAAAGACTTGAGTGTTTGAGAAGCACGAAAAACCCGCTTGCAGGAGACCACGGCATGCGAGCATCTCAGAAAGAGCAGCAAGCCCTCGAAAGAAAAATCACACTCTCGAGAGAAAGGAGCACACCGCTCGAAGGGAACCAGTGCATTTGAGAAGGAGGGGCAAACCTTTCGAAACGGCGAAAGCGAAAGCAACATTGGAGAAAGAGTGGGCAACCGCTCGAATGGAATTAGAGTGCTCGTGAGTAACAAACCGATCGTTGGGGAGCAGAGTCGAGTAGTACAGAAAGAGGAACGAGATGGAACGAATCGGTCGAAGGGACGAACATCCTTTGAGAAAGAGGAGGAGCGGAGCAAACCGCTCGAACGGGACTGGAGCATGCGACCAGCAGGAGTCACAGTTCGAATGTTACCAGAGCATCGGGAAAAGAGCAGCAAAGGGCTCGATGGGTGCTAGAGAAGTTGGGATTAGCAAGCCACTCTAGGTCGCTTAGAACATGTTGACAACGAGAAGCAAGCCGGTTGAAGGGGTATCGAGCAAAGGGGACCAGAGCCTTTGAGACAGAGGGGCAAAGTGCCATTGGAGCAATTGAAAAGGACCTGCAGACCGTGTGGACTGGGAAAAGTTGACAATGCCGGCAAACAGCAGCAAGCCGTTCGAAAGGAATTAGGGGGTTTGCTAAAGCAACAAACTGCTCGAAGGAGATTAGGTGCATTGGAGGAAGAACAGCAACCGTTGTAAAGGGGCTGGAGCACTGGAGTCAGAGTAGCCAAAAGGGATTAGTGGCTAGAGCATTTCAAAAAAGCGTGCAAACCTCGCGAAAGGAACTCGAGCAGACGGAAAAAAGTAGCGAACCGATCGAAAAGGACCAAAGCATTTCAGAAAGAAGAGATAACCATCCGAAGGGGATGAAACAAAGCGGCGCAGGCCTATACATTGGCATAGCAGGCATGCAAAAAGTGTGCTGTAAATTTTGGAACCGAGCATCTACAGGGTCGTGCGGGGACACCTTGCTGGATGCTTGGTGGATAGCTTCCCGGAGCCCCGAGTCTGTTGGAAGGACGAGGCCAGAGCGATCATCGCGGCGCTGAATACCGCTTCTCAGCCTCATTGTCGGGATGCTAGCACAGACAACACGAAGGAGACAGGGAGAGAAGACCTGACCCATCCCGACCAGTAGCAAGCAAGCAAGCACGCAAGATGACCTGAAAAGAAGAAGACAAGGAAGAGAGAGATAGAGCAAAGACAGCAGAGCCGTTTCCAAGCCTGCCTCACGAGCATGAGCATTGGACAGCAGCATCGCTCAGATGGTCCCGATCCTAAGCCTGGCGAAAAAAGCCCAAGCATTCACAGAGGCATTGTTTGCGGAGTATGGCCTTCAGGGCAATGCGGAGAACTACTACGATCCAGAATCCTGGCAAGAAATATGGCGTGAGTGTAGCGGAGTTAGTTAGGGCAAGTCAAGCAAAGCTCTGAAGCTTCTTCTTCTTCCGCTGCTGAGATGATGCAGGATATCTTGCCAAGCTTCGGGAGCAGTAGCCTTAAACACTTCTGCAGACCTCCCCAGGCTTGTCCGAGTGTGAGTGTCAAAAAAAACACATGTGCAACAACGGCTCTGTTCGGACCGTTTGCCGCATCCATCCGGTTGCAGCCGAGGAGAACTCCATGCTGCATGCGGTGCTGGCCAGGAAGAAGGGCATTCCCATTTCGTTGTCCGTAGTGCTGTGGCCAGGAATCAGACCTCTGGGACAGACGAGCTGTCCCAACCACATGCGCAACGACTTGCGATATAGGGTTCTTTTGGGGCTCCCGTAAGGGATTTATAGGGTTCCATTTAAGGGGATCCTGTAGCGGAGCCATGGGGTTCCAGAAGTGCCAGACCATTCAGGTTTGGGCTGCCGTGGCGCGCCGCTGCGGCCTTGAGTGCCATCCCCTTGCGGACATGCCCCAGCACGTGCTGATCCGAGTCCCACTCCGGGCCTCCGATTCTGCGGAGTCTGCAGGATATGTTCGGATTTGGGCGGTTAGGATTGCCGGGCTAAGATTCGCAGAAATAGGAATGGATGCAACAGATTCGCAGAGATGAAATAGTAGTGTCTTATATGTGGCTGCGAATTGAGTGCCATCAGTGAGTGATCGGCAGTCTTCCTGTCTTCATTGGGTTGGCTCACTTTTAATTTTGTCCCACATAGCATGCAACCACCAGGTTGTAGCCAGTGTGCAGTTGGGAAACATCACGAAAGTAGGTGTCATCTTTTTTCCGCCATCTAGGCTATGGGACAGCATCTTGTCAGCTGCCAAGCGTATGTGTAAGATGCTGACGTGCTCTTCTGGGTTCTTGCAGTTTGAAAGCTCCGGTGGCCTGTTTGTTCATTCAGAGGACCTGCAGTGATGCGCGATTTGTACATTGACGCCTTCGACGGCGGGAAGGTGCTCGTTTGGCGCGAACTGGTGAGATTCCTTTGCGCTATGCTGGGTGCCAGCAGCTCACCTGAAACTTAGACTTAGAGGACCCAAGATTTCAGTGCAGAAGAGCCGACATGAGTTGCATCCGATAAGTGCTGTAACACGCTTCATGGCAGTCTTGGAACTAACGCCCGCATGAACGCTGAGGGATCCCTGAGGAGATGTTGGTGTCGTGGCCCGGCAGGGATCCCCTTCAGGATTGGCAATGCCTTGAAACGTAGGCCCCAAACACTGCACTTTGATCAGACTCTAGATGAATATGTCATGAGACTTTGCTGCGCAGCCATTTCTGCACTGTCAGTGGCAGTGCCAGTAGCTAACAGCTGCGACACCGTCTCAAAACCAGTCTTGCCATTGGCCAAAACAAAGAAACAGAGGTGGCCTAATACCAGGGTGCCCATAGGTTCTGGATCATTCACTGTCCACCCTGAGCTCGGAGAGGAGGGAACTCGGCGGCTGGGGACTTGACGAGTCCCGAACGCAAGACAACGACTGACTGAGGACCGCCGAGATCACGCCACCCGCGCAGCTGTACTTCCGTATGATACGCAATCTAGAGAACATCTATGAGAGCCTCGGCTACCGCGTGTGCATGCAGGCTGGACGACTTGGCGTCAAGATGCGTCAAGTGGAAGCTAAGGCAGTCGGGAGACAGAGTCCGTTTCCGCGGCATACAGATTCAAATGATTCACGTCTGCACTTTGGTGACTCATGCCGTCGCAATGCAGAGTGGTACAGTCGCGAAAGACAAATCATACAGGAGGAATGAATGTGCATGCATGAAACAAGCTTCCCCCTGTTTCGCTCTTAACCCTGCCCAATAGGGCGTGGTTCTGACTTGAGGGTCTTTTTCAATCGGTGTTCTCATAATCAGGAGGATCCTACTAATTTGTTTTGGGTTCTATATAAGGGTGCTTTGTGTTTCACAAACTCTCAATGTTGACTGGTGGCACTCTGAAGATGCTCGGGGATTCTCTTGAGGGCGGGATTTCGCTGATGCCTGGCCATCTTTTCTTGCCTGAGAGGTGCAGAGCGAGAGTTTAGGGCCTTCAGTTTCACTCCCACTGCTGCCTGGGAAGCGTCCGCGCGGACTCCCTAGACTCCCTAGAGAGAGAGAGAGAGAGAGAGAGAGAGAGAGTTTAGGCCCAGGCCCAAAGCAAAGCACCAAAAGAGAGTTTAGGGCATAGGGCTGTATTCAAGAGGCTGCATGCAGGGTGCAGGGCAAGAAAACAAACAGGACAGACGAGCGCGCTCGCACTGGGGACCAAGGCACAGCCTCATTCCTGAAGCTCAGAGAGGCTCGACTCCAACCCAAACAAAGAAGAGTTGCCGACTGAGGCACGCGCTCATGCAGCTGATTCAGGGTCCGGAGATACCAACGAGAGGAGGCTACAGGGCCTCTGGGCCCGCTTGATCAGAAGAGAGGGAGAAAAAGAGTGGCAAAGGCGTGCTGGATCTAACAATACGGACAAGCGTGATGAAGATGTGGGGGGTACTCTCCTGACGATGTTCGGCAAAACCCAGGGACATCAATAAGATCAGTTGTCTCCATCAGACTCACAATGACAACGGTTGAGATATTCTGAAAGAGATAACAAGTTAGCGGGTTGGAACTCGTCAACGTGATGAACCCGTGACCCTTGCCAGCCAAAAGTGTATTTTTTTCACTTGCTTCTGTCGGATAGATGTGACTTGCACAAAAAAGTCGACCTGCGCAATATCCTTGCTCAAGGAATGTACCACGACATGATGCTGAGGGCTGGGTTGATCAGGCTGCTAACAGGCAGCATTTCTTTAAATAACTTGGTATACATTTTCGATTCATTACAATATGAGGAATTTTATGTCTAAAGTTTACATCGGATGCCGAGGCAGGCAGCGGAACTTAGATGAAGAGGTAATATAGGAATACGGTTGAATATAGATTCATTACTTTTTTCTAGTATATTGTACAATTTCATAATGATATGTCGGATTAATTTGTATGAACAATTTATTCCCCACGCTCGATGAGGGAATATTAGATTTGAGAATTAATTATTACTCCTCGCCCGCTGAGATTACCTCCTGGAGTGTCAAACCGCTCAGGCTATCGTGAGATTCTCTGGAGTGCCTAACCTCATAGATTACCACAAGGCTCCTTGGAATTCCTAATCTCGATGGATAGCCACGAGACTCCTTGGAATCCTTAACTCCTCAGACTAGTGAGATTCTCTGGAATACCTAATTTTATAAACTACTATGAGATTGCCCGGAGTGTTCAATTTCATAGACTATCGTGAGTGGCCAATTCTATAGATTATTATAAGACTACTTGGGGGGTGCTAACTCCACGAACTACTATAAGACAACTTGGTAGGATGGGGATATTCGAAATAATATAATTGATTTTCATAATTTTTTTATATTATCGCGAAATTTCTAATATTTATTGTCGTTTTTTATTCTTCTTCTTCTTCTAATTTATATTCTTATATATATAATATAATATATTAATATATATACTCATTATATACATAAGATATATATTATTTATAAACCGTAGCGTATATATATTTTTATATATAGCGCGAAATCTATATTACTGACTCTCGAGGGTTCTATGGGATACGTATTTTGGATTCTCTCTTTCTTTCGAAAATTTCGATAAAGCGTCTGTTTTGAAATCTTCATTCGCCCCGAAGCTTGAATAAGATTAAATATTGACTCCGGAAGATTTTCTCTCTCTCTCTCCCCTTCCTTTCCCTCCCTCTCTCTTTCTCTCGTTCCCTCTCTCTCCAAAATAAAACACCGAAAATAAATAACATCACCACTTCACCTCCAACAAGAAGAATTTTCTTCTAGATTATCTCTTCTTTTTCTTTCTTTTTTTCTCCTCTTTCTCTCTCTCTCTATCTCTCTTTTCTTCTCTTCTCTCCTCCCAACAATAACAACACCACCAACAAAAAGAAGAAGAAGAATAATAATATTACTATCATTAATAATATGTCTTGATCCTAACCGATTTATTTTCTTCTCCTTTCTCCCTCGCTCATTCTCTCTATCTCTCTCTCTCATAGCAATACTAATAATAACAACACCACCACCACCGCCACCACTAAGAAGAAGAACCCCGACGGAATTCGAGTGGATTTTCTCCTCGACATATTGGGACAACGACCTGGATAAAGAACCCATTGCTAAACTCTTTCGAGACTTGGTGCAGTTGTTGGCCGATGGCAAGGCGCCCGAATATCTCCGCCCCTTCTTTGGGGGAGGTAAATTTGGCAGGTTGATAAGAAGGATGGAAGAGGCAATTTGATCTTATTTGAAGTCGATGCTAGACCCATCATTCTTGGATTTATTTGGCGTAAAATTGACTTCAAGGCTATTTTCTCGCTTGATAGATCTCGGCCCTGACTAAAAGTGGCGCGGAAATTAGGCTAAAAATCCGAATTTGGGCCCAACAGAATCGGGGCAATCCTAATGTTGTCTTACTTCTAAAAGACGTGCGTAACGCGTTTAATGAAATTCGTCCGCTTGAATTTCTGCGCGATTATAGAGATCACGCACCGGCTTCTTCGCGGTTTGCTCAATATATATACGGCATCAATAATTATCTTGTCTATTCGGGGGGGCTTGAAGCTTGCCATAGGGATCAACAAGGGTGCCCCATAATGGGACCGATGTTTTTCCTTATTCGGCGCCGGATGTACGAAGAGACACGGAGTCGTACTGAGCATCCCCCTCCCGAATTTGAAGTTGAGTTCGCTGACGACGCTTATTCTAGAGGATATGTGACCGATGTCTGGGCCGCTTTCAAGCAAGAAATCGCTCTTTCTTCTAAGTACGGACTCGAATTTGAATATTCGAAGTGTGCTCTGCACCTCCTTGCTGGGGAGCAATTTCGTGGGGATGTTTCAGAGTTCCAGGCTTTGGATATTAATATTATCATTGGATGCGACCTTATTGTCTTGAAGACCCCAGTTATGGGCTCCCACGTGTTCTTGGAATCGTTCATGGCTGCTAAAGTCAAGGAGGTTCAGGAAGTAGTTGAGGCTGTTACTCAATTGGCCTCCAAATACGTTGCTTTCCATATCTTCCAGCAATCTCTCTTTTTTGGACGGATTCAGTATTGGATTCGTTCCGCTCCTCGGCAGTATATCTCTAGCCTCCTCGAATAACATCTTGTCGGGCATCTTTTGTCGGGGAGTCAATGACTTCAAGCTACATTGCCAATCAAGTGGGGGGCTTGGAGCTGTTGAGTTCGCGATATGAGGTAGGCATACGGATCTTCCATGTCGCTGATTTGGCCTACCTCATGGCGCGATATCGGAGTCATGCCCATGTCAATCGGTTGGTGCCGGGATATACTCCTTCAATTGTTAGAGATTTCGAGCTGCAGCCCGACAATACCTTAGTGGTTTTTTTGAGTGATCAGGAAGATATTTCAACCCTTCTCATCCTATCGATCAACCTGCCAAGTTGCAACAGCTGTACGAGACTGTCCACCAAGATCTTCTCCAAGGGAGTTGTGTGGCCCACCAAGCGCGGCTTCGAGCTGCCGCCGCTCCCGGAGCAGGGGCATGGCTTTATGCCACTCCTTCACCCGCCCGTGATTTGGTATTCTCTGATATTGCATTTTCGCATATTGTCAGTATGCGATTGGGAGTACCTATTTTCGGGGAAGGTTGGGGATATATTTATTACTATCAACCCTAGATGATCTTGGGCATCATATTATGGGTTGTATGAGACAAGGGAGTAAATATAGGATTCATAATTCTCTTCGTAATACAATCCATAGATACGCTGAAATGACTGGCTTGAGACCTGTCTTGGAACCCACGGGATTGATAGCTGAAGATCCGCAGCTCCGACCTACTGACACTTTGCTCATGGCGCCGCCTAAGTCTGAAACCGAACTCGTGGAGGAAGTTCCCTAGGCGTACTCTCGATATTGCTGGTATATCACCGGTGCTCTCGTCAGTACTAACGCAAGCGGCGATGGAAGCGCTGAGTGTGGCTACGAGCTACGCAGAACGAAAACGTGGTCGTAATGATATTGGGGAGCGTTGTGTGTCAGCTAATTTGGGTTATGAACCTATTATATTTGAGAGCTTTGGAGGAATCGAACAGGGAGGTATGACTCTTCTATCCAGTCTTTGTGAGAAGGTTGATGCGCAATTGAAGTAATTGAAGCGACGATATGGAATATCAAGGAGCGATTACGCTTGTCTTTTGATCTGCAACGAGGGCTCCACGGTGCTTTGAACGCACAACGTAAGATACAAACGGGGAGTCTTCAGGGTGCTGAGTCTCTTGAAATTTTCTTGCACTTGTGCTTGGAGTGATAACGCTATACTCAGGTCCCATGCCTTCCTTTTGCGAGGTTGCACTACGCCTCTGTGAGAATGCTGCCGCTATCCGACGCTGAGTAGACTGGTGAATAGACGCCTGATACTCTCACGCGAAGATTTCGCTTCGTCGTATGTTGCACCGGCTGCGGCGCTGGCGCGCTACAAATTGATAAGTTCTGGAGCCGCTTTGTTATGATTATTGTTTGGGCTCCGTGCACTGCCGTAATTCGGGGTGGTGGCGGGTCTTTCCTATGGGAGTATATGGATCCTTTGATTCCATTAGACTTATTCGTGGCTCCCGAATAGGAAGAGCATAAATTTTCTTCATATCTTACGGGGGCAGAAGGCTCTCATAAATCTTCGTATGAATCTCTATGGAGGATGCATATTAATTGGTGTTTTTAGGAGCAGACGTCTCTTATATTATAATTGAATTCCGAGATCCACCCGCGACCTCATATAAATATACTATTTTATATACAGAATTTGATAACAGAAAATCATTGGAGACGCCGAAATTAGTAGAGACCCGCAAATCCATGAAAACCTTCGAATTTGCAGCTAAAAACTCCCTTTTCTAGCAGCCATCCTTGAAAAAACCTAGATTTTGCCGTAATTCTAATATAAATAGCATATTATATAAACAGAAGTTGGTAATAGAAAATCAAATCCTAATTTTCCGCCAGAGACGCCGAAATTAATAGAAATCTATAAATCTACGACAATTATTGAATTTATCGGAGAAAACTCCCGTTACCAACAACCATTCGATTTTCCATATTTCTAGCTATCGGAGTCGTCGGGAACCCCGAGATCTACCCGCTACTTAATATAAATACCTTCTTGTATAAGAAGAATCTAGAAAATTCCAGTAAATAAAACCGTAAATAAAACACTTTTAAACCACCCCCTCCAGACAAACTCTAAATCCTATTAAATACCTATACAAACCACACAACTTTGGGCACACACACACACACACGCGCAACCCAAACAACACACACAACAGACGCAACACAGACAACACACACAATACACACACAACACATACACAACACACACAACACACACACACACACGCAACACACGGAACACACGCAACACACACAACACACACAACACACACAGACACAACACACACACACACAACACACACAACACATACAACACACACAACACGCACAACAGACACTCAACACACACACACACACAACACACCCAACACACCCAACACGCAACACACACAACACACACAACACACAACACACACAACACACACAGCACCCACAACACCCACAACACGCACAACACACACAAAACACAATCCACATCACAGCATACGACACACAAGACACAACACGCGCACTACACACACAACACCGCTCACTCGCCTGTGGAAGGCTCTAGAGAGCTCATCCACTCTCACCATCCACAGATATACTCATGTGGGGTTATCCGGTCCTTTATGAATTATCTAGATACTCTTTATTTATTTGAATAGACTCGATCAGATTCCTCAGTGTGCTTATAAAGCATTCATATCATCTATCACCCATACAATAATAACAATTATGACTATTCTCCCGAAAGCGTGCCCGATAATACCAGTAACAATATATATATATATATATATATATATATATATATATAAATACATACATGTATATATATATATATATCGACACTACTATGTTACATAAGAATATGCGTGTATATATATATATATAAACATCAATATTTATCCCTATATATGTGCAAGTATATTTTCATGTTACGATGTAAATAATAAGATGCCATTGCAGCTATATTAACAATAAAGTTAAGAATAGTCAGTTCAACAACCTGATAACTATATACACATATATATATATATAAATATTTCTAAATAGAATTAAACAAATTATGTATAAAATAGCATTGTGAATATTTTGAAATATCAAAAAATTTATAAGCTTATCCTTCATATTACCAGTTTAAATAATAATAATAACAATAATAATAACCGAATATGAGCAAATCCCAATATCATATTATTAAACATCCTTCCATAAACGAAAGTTCGTATTTTCAAATTTTCTCTCTATATTTTCTTATATTTTTATACCGATGCCCAGTTTAACCAAAAGTATATAATATCAAGGTAATGACCGACATTTTCCACAGATTCAAACAACTAACATTACTTAACTTACACAATTGTTTTGAATAATTCCATTCATTATGTATAACCAGAATCTTAACCCCTAAAAAACTATCCTAATTTCTAAATCCCAAAACCCAAATTCTCAATAGTAAATAAAGGTTTCTAAGACGGAACCAAATCCGAAAAGCCAACATTCTCAATCCCAAAAAACCCCTCAATGCCACGAGATCTCCCAAACTCAACCCTAAACCCGCGAAAATCCAAGAAGAAAGTCAATAGAAATTGCAAATACTTGAATCCCCTTAATTGGCAATTTAGCTGCAACACCCCCCCCCNCCCCCCGCTGCAAGGTCTGCCCAGCCCAGCCCAGCCAGCCCAGCCCAGGTCTTCCTGCTGAGACAACTCCTACGAGTCAGGATGAGACAGGAGCCACAACACGTACTGCTGCCACTGCGACTAGCACGCGGCATTGGCGACCGCGGCAAGTGACAGAGCACAAGGTTGCACGAGTGGTGGTTCTGCAAACTGGAAGGCAGGGCAACTTGTCTAATATCTACAAGCAGAGTGCACACGCAAGCACCTGTTCCGACCAGCGACCCCCAAGCCCACAATGCCCAACACGAAAAAATTGAAAGCAGGGTGCAAACAAACAACACCAAACCCTTAAATTTAACAATTTCCAGTGAACCCTAACCCCTAAACCCGAAGATCGCTTGTGCTCCAATGATGCATGAACTTTCTGCTTGTGTTTCGAACGAATATCACGGCATGTTTACCACCACGACAACAATCGGATGGTTTTGAACTTGCATCAACCAACCAATCACCCCTTTTCGGCCTTACGGGTTTACAGGAGTTGCGGCCCGAAAAACCTGCGAACCAGAAAGCACTGCGCTGAAGTACAACCCTACTGGTGAAGGCGAAGTCATGATGCAATGGAAAACCGCACATTGCACATGCTGTACCCCACCAAACCCCACACAGTGTGGCAACTTCCAGAAAAGAACCAATTTTTGCTGCCAGCAACCAACAGGTTATTTTATCAACGGCAGAGTCGCGCATAGAATCGGACCTCTAGTCATGACTAATCGATGGATCATTACCTCCGGCCACTTGCCTGCAAGATGTTCCGAGCGTTGAGTGTTTAGGTTTTCAGGGAAATTGGAGTATTTCTCATCTGCAGGGTGGCTCATCTCATCTCACAAGCTGCCAGAGAAGCTGCCAGCAAAGCAGCACGAGGGTACTGTCGCATGTCGCCAGCGCTTGATGCACGGAAAAACGATCTCGTGCTGATGCCGAGAGTAAATGTACAGGCAATCAGGAAAATCCAGCAGGAAGAGTTTAGTCAGACGTCGAGCTGCCTTCCCGTGCCTGTCATCTTAGGCTCTGAGATTTCGGGTTCGGGCGCACCACAACTCTTACAACAATTGCGCTGCTGTTCTCACTGCAATGTCAATGTGCGCGTGCAGAATCCCAACCTTCTTCTGAAGGGCTGCAAGCTCGATCATCCAAAGCCTGTCACACACTGAAAGGGCTTCAAACCAAAGCTCAGCTCTTCAGGCAAAATGGTGGGAAGCAAGACCGAGGATGCATCTGCCTGACATGGCCCAAAACCCCTTCCAAGCTTATCCGAAACCTTGATTCCCCGAATATACTCTAAATTCCAGCAAGCGACGACAGGATGTCTTCAGTGGGAGCTGCCTTGGTTTCAACATCAGGCATTCTAAGCGAATGAAGGGACCTGGACATCTGGGAGAATCTGGGGCGAATGAGGCGGTTGCGAACTCCGTTGCTGGTGCAGGAATTCCTTCCCGGAAGGAAGGCTGGATGCGAAAGCGATGCTGCTTGCCTCAAAGGCGGGGAAGGTATGCTTTCAGGTACAAGGGACACGTTCATCTTGAGAGCCCGGCACGACGCTTTGTCATCGTCCGGAAGCTGCTCAACAAACATGGTTGGCACATCTTCGCTGTCAAGGAACTTTAGCGCCTGATTCCTTGGAAGAACAGCTCAGGCTGTGGAGTGGAAGGTTCTGGCGACAGAAGCTCGCTGCCGACATGTGCAGACGCCAAAACCAAACACTTGCAGCTGTGTCACTCAGTAACGCTGTGGTAGCAGATCCCACCTGTACTTGCGAGCATAAACATTGCAAAGCCAGATTTAACATGCAAGACAACAAGAATTCAAAGGTGGCAGGTTCTGCGAAACTGCCACCATACATCACAAACAGTGCGCGTGGCCCTGCGTGTAGTATCTTCGCAGACCCGACAGACCAGGTTCCTGCAAGACTCCATAGTATAGGGGCCTTAATAATTAGAATAGAGTTGGGGGGGTATATTATGCTATAGTTATAATAAGGAACCCCCAAAATAGTATTGGTAATTATTTAGGCTCCTACATTAGCTGTCATTGCTGCTGTTGCTGTATTGCTTGAACCTCATCACTCCAAATCCTCGGTACACTCCGTGGCTGTGGGTCTGCATGGGGGCCCAATGCTATGATAACTGTCATGCTGCATGCTCACCGTTGCTGTTGTTGCGCGCCCTCAATCAGAAACGGACCGACCAGGACGACCACGACAACCAGGAGACCCCAGCGAGACCACCAAGATACCGCCAGGAAACGACCAGGACACCACCAGGAGACCCCAACTGCCTTGCCCCGGCCACAAGGCAACAAGGCTTCCCCCAAATACCGACGGGATTCAGCAGCACGACCAAGATGCTGCCAGGCACCGGCGGGATTCCGCAGGAAGCGCAGACTGCTTTCCCTCAAGTACTGGCGGGATTCAAGAGGATTCGGGAGCATGGTCAAAATACTCTCCCCGAAGTAATGGCGTCAGTGAGGGGCAAGACCACTTTCGCCCGAGGATGGGCGCGATTCAGAGTTTTGGAAGCCAAAAGATAGCACACGTGATGGATTTTACAATGGATCGGATTCCAGCAGATACTGTGCAAGAAATAGGACGTAAGCGCAAACTATGCACTGCGCCACAGCAGAAGCAGTGTCCCGGCACGCCACGCGGCCACACCACTCCATTCCTTTTACCCTGAATGTTGGAACCCCATCGCGTGTACCCACATTCTTGGAGAGAAACGCCGCAGGGAAAAGTCATTCTGTCGAACGAACCCTGCACAACCACCTTACAAAACCCATAACCACCCGATATACGACACTATAAAGTAGACCATGCAGACTGGGTTCGGGCCACGGAACCCGAATGAGTCTACGATCGTTTTCGCGTGGTTTTCCCGTAACTTGCCGCACTCTGGGTTTAGGGTTTAGGGTTTAGGGTTTTAGGACCTGCCGCGACCTGCAGAGCCACGCTTCGGGTGGTACTCCGGCTTCGTCGGTACAGTCTTAATTGTCAGCAGTGGGTGCGCGATCCCCCTCCCCACTCTCCCAGGCACACCCGTGAAGTCTCAGATGAGGGGATCCTGGAAGCCGGTATATTACATAAGACGCCACTGGCTGCAAGTCGAAACACGATCGAAGGCTTGCTAATGCCTGCGAAGGCTTGCGAGGGCTTCCACATGCTTGCGAATGCTTGGGAATGCCTGCGAACGCGGTGCATCGACTTCTCCACACCTTACAAAATAAAACCCCAAAACCTAAAACCTGGACCCTCACGGGCCTGAGTTGCTTACCCAATACATTCGTGGCACCCACGACTCCTGGCTCGACCCATGGTGTTTTTCGGGACAACGGGGTATTTCGAAATCACGGATCCCCAGGTCGGGTCTTTGGGGAAGGCATCCTGCCAGCTGGGCTGGGGTCGAGGGCTGATGTGGTTGAGGGCTAAGGGTTGGGGCTCGCTCCAGAGGAGGCTTGAAGCCAGCAAAAAGGCTCAGAGCCCACAGCCCAAAACACCCACCCAAGGACCTGAACCTTCAAGTACCATCCCCAAACCCCTTGAATGTCGGACTGGCCCCCAACACCCTGAGCCCTTAGCTCCTCTTTGGCGCGGTCGTGATCCGCGAGGAGCTTGTAGAGCCTTCAAAGCTACTTTGGGGAGCTTACGGTTGACTTCCGTGACATGTACATGAGATCCTTCGAACAAGAATAAGGACGAGAACATGAGCAACACCGAAAAGACGAAGTAGTAAGCGCATCGTTGATGCTTTCACAAGGAGTCGTTGCAGTAGCAGGGTAAGCAGCGGCAGCCGTCGCAAGCTGTGGGTGTTGTCGGCATGATGACCAACGGCAGACGTGCCAACATCGTCTGCACTATCATCATTATCACCGACATCATCGTGATCAACGGCGGCAGCATCAACCGTCATCGCCACCATCTTCTTCGTCATCAACAGCTTTTCAACATGGCTGTCATGTACAATGGTCATTATTCTCTCATTCCAGACCAACCAAAGCGAGCTCCCTCCGACCCTAAAATCTCGAATCCACAACCTCGAAAGCACACAGGAGTCCTGGTCTGGAAAACAGGAGCGTTGGCGTCCTGTTGTTGGGCTTTTCTTGTGCATGTTGCTATGACGAGCATGCTTCTGGCTCTGAGCGTCCGCGCAAGGGTGGCTAAAACTTGCAAGTGGCGGACGAAGGGGTGCTACTGCATCATAGCTAGTCGCCATCGTCCGTGTTCTCCCTAGCATGCCTACCATAGTTCGAACGTTGATAAGCCTCTTGCCCTTCCGACAAGAGCAGCACGAATCATCCTTTGGTGTTTGAGCACTCTTGCTCCTATCATTACGAAGATCTAAACCCTGAACCCTGTTTTTCGGGTGGCACATGGAGGAGAACCGGCAGGCTCTAGTCACTCTAGTCTTCGAACCAGGGAATCAATGCCTCGAAGGAGCGTTTAGAGTACGGTGGGCTTAGGGCCTTAGGCTATTCGGGCTTACAGTTCAGGGTTTAGGGTTTCAGCTTGGGCTTCAGAGTTCAGGGCTTGTGGCAGGTTACGTGCAAGGACTGTAACGAAACACTCCTGCTCAGTCCTGCATATTGACTCTTGTATGAGGAGTCTGAAAGCTTCAGACTTCCAGAGCTTTAAGCATATGGCAAACCGAAAACCCCACACCCAACAACTCAAAAAACTGTAGGCCCGGGAACCCTTGCGTGCCCAGACACCGGTTCCTGCGACATCGTTACTTGACCCAGCACCGGTACCGGGAGCGAATCTTCGAATGAGAGCCCAGCACCCATGCTTGAGAACCCTGACTGCGAACACCCCGCAAAACCTTGAAGGGATCGATCTTCTCCCGGCGCGAGCGGCTTTGGTATATCTGCAGCTCCTGGCGTTTGGTCGTTCATCGAAATCTCAGCGCGACATCCCAGGCAGGTTTATCAACACTTTTAAAAGCACTACAGCGCACATGGGATTAATTTGGAAATCGTTGCAAGTCAAGTTCGTAGACAAACAGGCTTACGAGTGTGTGGTCTTTTTGGTGGCTGAGAATGTACTGCTGGCTTCCTGTAGGTCATACATACATGACGCCATATGACACGTAGTGTCACTCGGCGAGCACCACAGATGGATCCCCTCAATGGCACACCCAACAGACTCTATCACTTCAACCAGAAGAAGCCTAGGATGCGAAACGTGGACTGTGCTACGAGATACTTGCTCGCCACTTAAATTAAAAAGCTGAATGATGATTGCTATGGAGGGGAACAGGACTTCATGAAACTGAGCGTCAACGTAACCGACATGACTACCATGCGACGCAAGGCACATGCGACAACCAGCGAGCATTACAATATCAAAACATCTAGAACCGTAGGAGCCAAAGCCTCAACCATGCCCTACAATTACACCCTCAACCTGAACCCTATA
Organism: Symbiodinium sp. clade A Y106; assembly: GCA_003297005.1. NCBI lineage: Eukaryota > Dinophyceae > Suessiales > Symbiodiniaceae > Symbiodinium > Symbiodinium sp. clade A. The sequence continues at coordinate 131,638 of BGNK01000792.1, read as the reverse complement.
CCCCAAACCAACAACTCCATCCCCTAAACCTGTACCCCCCAAAACGAGCCATCCCCTAACCCACCCACCCTCAAAGCAAACCACCCTAAACCCTAATCCCTAAACCCTAAACCCGAAACCCTAAACCAAAAACCCTAAAACCCTCAACCAAAAGCCTTAAAACAAACAGGCCCGCACCGGCCTTGGCCAAGGCCGCCTGGCTGTCCACGTCGTTGCCGCGATCCGGGGGAGACACCAGCTGCGTGCGATCCATCTTCGGCTCCTGCTGCTAGGGTTTAGGGATTAGGGTTTGGGGTTTAGGGTTTAGGGATTAGGGTTTAGGGATTGGGGTTTAGGGTTCGCAGGGCAGAAGGTGTCTGTCCGTTACCGATTCGGATAGGGATGACGATGACAACGATGATGATCGGAGTGGTCGGGCTTTTCGGGTATATGATTATACCATCACTATAATTATTATACCATCACTATAATTCGGAACCTTCAGGCATAGTGTTCTCACCTCAAACCCCAAGTTCCGAAGATCTACCATCAAAGCTCGGATTTGCACAGGACTTCGCACTCTGTCATATCGAGTCTACCTCGACCTTTACAGAAAAGCCAAAGACAGCCAGACTATACCAATATCATACACAAGGCTCACCAATCGGGATATACACAGGGCTCACTGATGCCCTCTTTCTGGGCCGAAGTCCCCAGGATCCTTCTGAAAATCATCTCATAGGCCTCACCCAGCACTACACCCAAAAGCCAGTCGAACTACAAGTTTAGGATAGGATATCCCGGATCAAAGCTACATTCCAAGTGTGACAAGCCCTGGGGAAGCCTTCTGCACTTCCCTCTCGCGGTGGAGGAAGGGCGACTCCTCGGATGAAGCTCTCATTGTCTCATTCCAACATACGGGAGCCTGAGTAATGTAGGGGCCTTGATGATTAGAATAGGGCTTGGGGGCCCATTTTTCTATAACTATGCTCCAAAATAGCATTGGAAATTATTTAGGTCACAACATTAATTGGACTAGGGTTTTGCGTAAGTATGTACGTCCTAGGGCCATAGGGGGATATCTTGGTGCGTTCATAAGCGTTATCAAAGAGCTTCCAAGTGTTCTCAGGCTTCAGCTCGTCTAGGCGATGCCACATGCGTAGTGCAGGGAACTTGTGGGAGAATCAGAAAACGTAAGCGTTCTATGGACAAAACAAGACAACTACAGCAACCGCTGTAGTCAGCAATGAACCCCACATAACACCCGTCAGCATGAGCATGTACTAGACATAGTGCGAAGCCATCATACTTATCCTCCTGCTCCATCACCGTCATCATCATCATCGTCTCTTCCCTATCAGTATGTGAGGTCTCCAAGGACGCGGACTTCTGCTCTTTGCTCAAGTTTCTACGTACCTGTTACATGATCTAGCTTTCACACTCCGAAGAAGTTCCCTAGTCTGGATCATCGTAGTTATCATCAATGTCGCCATCATCAACATCAGCATCAGCATCCCGCACCCCAGAACCAAATCACACGATGTGCAGGAAACATCGCACACACCGAGTCCGAAGGTGCATGATTGCAGGCAAGATCGCGCGTAGCCAAAATACTCGAACATTGCAAACTCCAGGGCAAAAACAACTGCAAGTCTGCACTGTCGCATCCTAAAGCTTGGAGAGTCAAGTATGAATAGGCTTCGAGGTAGGGGCATCATCGAGTCCTGTATCGGCTTCTCTCCTGAACTTTCTGTAGGTGTCCCCCTCGTGTGACGCAGCTCAGTGCCCCAACAAATCCAGCCCTAAACCCACAAACCTCTAAACCTCCAAATCAAGCAACCACTGAACCCTAAACCCCTAAACCCTAAACCCCCACACCCGAAAGGCTCGACTGCCCAGTGGCAGAGATCATCTTTGTCGGCAACTTCGCATACCCCTTCAAGAACTCTTCGAAGTCAAGGTGCCCTTGCAGAGACAAAATTCTTTGATTGAGGGTTTAGGATTTCGGGTGTGTAGAGTGTCTAGGTATGGGGCTTGTAGGGTTTGTAGACTTGAACGAATTCAGAGGGCTGTTGGGGCTTAAGAATAGATCTGACAGGGCTTAGAGGGATAATAGGGCAAAAGATGGTACGGGGCTTATAGGATTGACAGGATTCTAGGCTAAGAGCTTGGGGAATTGAAGCCGTTTGCAAGGCATCGAAACCCACAAGCATTGAAACTTTAAACTCAACCGTAGTAGCCTTCTGAGTAACCCTTATTCCGAAAATCATTCGCTTCAAAAAAACAAGTCCGAGAGGCCCTGCTTGCTTCTACGTTCAAGACTCCATCCCTAAATCGAGGCTTCTAATCTAGAGGCCTTAGCAATTAGAACAGGATTTTTTTTGGGGGGGTTCTATACCATAACTATACTAAGGACCCTAAGAAATAGTTTCTGTAGGTATTTAGGCTTCTATATTACACCAAAACCTCAGAGACTTCTATGCTACAACTATAGTAAGGACCCTAAGAAATAGTTTCGGTAAATTTCCATAATACACCAAAACCTCAGAGACTTCTCTGGGCACCCCGCCATCATGATTGCTGTCCAGCTCCTGCAACAGCTGCCGCGCCAGCTCGTGCCTGCTTACGGTTTATACAAATTGTTAAGGGTTTGGGTGCCAATAACGTTTTCAGCGAAAAGTTTTGACAAGTTTCCTTTTTGAAATTGGTTTTGAGTTGGTGAGCTGGGAGGCTGGGCTGGGGCTGGGATCTGGGGCTGGGTTTTACTTTGGGAACTGGGCTGGGGCTGGTGGGGCGGGGGCCGGGGCTGGGCGGTCTGCGCTGGGTGGTGTTGCGACTGGAACCTGATTTTGAAATGGGGGTTGGGGGCCCCGACCTGACTGACACCTGATTTTGGGAACTAGGTGCTGGCTGAGGCTGGGACTGGCCAGGGTGGGGCGGCTGGGGCTGGGGAGGGGCTGGAAATTGATTTGAATTTGGGCTTTGTGACTGGAACCTGGTTCTGGGCTGGGTTGGGCTTGAAATTGACGGTTTAGGGGGCTCAACGCCAGCAATGACAAGCAATTTCTATTTATTTCTTTCTTGACGGTTTAGGGTTTAGGGATTCGGGTTTAGGGTTTAGGGTTACGATTACATTCCGGGCTTTTGGGTTTGGGGCTTTTGGGTTCAGGGCGGTGTCTCATGCCTAATTCCACAGAGAGGCGTCCTTTTGCTGATACAGTTATTACTGCTGTGAACAGCTGTTGCCAATGCTATCCGACTAGGTGACGTATGTCGTCCATCACAACATGCAAAAACTTCGAGCTCAAATCCACGAAATCTGTTGCTGCCCAGAGCCCTGAACCAGACTCTGTCCTGCCTGTGCTTGCCAGCCTTGTCTCCGGCCCTGTCAGCAAGGGTATTCAAGGGATGGTGAACCCGACCACATCTCCCATACTAACACGTTCAGCTCATGCTTCGGGCTGGTCAGGTTGGCTCGATTTGGATGTTTGGAAAACCTTGGGGTGCACAGTGAATGCAGGAGATTGATACTCGAAGCTATTTCGGCTTACTGTCCGGGCCCTCAACGGATTGAAATCTTCGGCTTTTGTTTGGTAGAGACTGACCTTATAGTTTGATCCGGGCCAATCTCTGGCTCTTGATTAAACTTCTCTATCGCCTTCCTAGCCGGGTGGTAGAGCAACGATGCACACGGCCTTTCCATCGGCAGGAGTCCCGGGCTGTACATGCCACGACGCGCTGGGCCGAGCGTTGGGACTTTACCGGGGTCGAGGCAGATGTATACCTTGAAGGTGGCACAGTCAACAAAATCGTTCGAGTTACGATAGTTATGTACATTTTTGAACCAGGAACAGTGCAAGAGTGCCGTGACAGACTGCGAAATCAACAGCTGCCGGTGTGGAAAGCGGAGCAGGAGCAGGAGCATGTTTCAGCAAAGCAGGGACCATTACACACTTACGTGTGTCGTACACGCTAAGTGTATACATATATCTATATATATATATTATACACGCCCTTCATCTGCACCGATACAGTGTGAAAGACTATCTCAATCTACTTGATATCAAATTTATCATTGCTGCTACTATATGTTGTGAAGAAACTCAAGGTTATGTATACACAGCATACAACTGCTAGAATAACCCTTATAGTTACCCTTAGAGTACGCTCAAAGAGCCCTTGAAGCCACCCTTTTCGAATCATACGGAGTCTGTCAACATGATATTAAGACCATAGGATGTAAGATCATATAACGAAATATAAAGGATGCTACCATATCATATCATACCATGCCACCTGGTATAATATGTATATATACTGTGTGTATATATATATATATAATGTACGAAAATATGGGAATCACAAGGTCCATGAACTCAGGCCCGGACATCTCAAACAAGCCCTCCAACTCGCCCACGAAAAGCAAGCCGTCGTGGTTGAAATCCAGCGTGTCGAACAGTCCTCGGCTTAGAGTTTAGGGTTAGGGGTTAGGGTTTAGGGTTCTTTGCCATGCCGAAGGCAAACAGCACGAAACAACAGAAGCTTACCTGTCAAGTGCTCGCTAGATTGCCTAGATCGTCCCACTTAGGCCTGACCACCCCTGTAGGAGACGCGCCATTCCTCTTCCACCGACCTCTCCCAACACCCCTCAAAAGCAACTCAAGCATAGAAGCAGGCCCAGTAAAGTGCCCGGGCTAGGAAACACCCGGTAGGCATAATCCCTCATATGCGGGCCTCAATGCCTTTAGTGTGGGCTTTAAGGCGTGGTGCATATATATATATATATATATATATTATACATACATACATACATACATACATACAGATAGGGCATAGGATCGCATGATCATATGTGGACAAAAAAGGGAGATACTATCAGTCATCATTCAGGCCAGAGATCGTCGGGCTTGCTCCCGGATCTCCTGCTTCAGCAGCATCACTGCACGCAAATGGGCTCCACGTTGGCCCATGTCGTCCTTGGGGTATAGGGCTCATATAGAATAGGGAATAGGGTTCCTTAAAGGGTTCTTTAAAGGGTCTATAGGGGATCTAGAATGGAGTTCGATAACATAGGGCCTTAATGATTTGCACGGGGTTTGGGGGCCCACTATACTATAGTTATAATAGGGACCCCCAAAATAGTATTGGTAATTATTTAGGCCCCTATAGTATAGGGTTCATGACTTCGGATTGATGGCATTTGGGCCGGGGAGGGTTCAGTTGAAGACACACCTTGTTTGGAATGGGCAGAACGATTCACAACAGCAAGGAGTATGGGCTCAGGCTTTAGGTAGAGGTAATCAGAAAGGGATTTCAGGATGCAGTATGCGATACGGACATGCGGACTGTGCGGAACTACTATGACAATGATTACTTAGTCGGACCATAGGAGTGTAGCACAGCGGCCTACAGTACCTCCTGACAATATTCCTTACAGTAGGGCTCCTGCATAGTGAATTATAGCAGAGGATATGCGCCAAAACTCAGTTACAATCAGTAAGGCCTTTATATTAACGGGGTACGCCAGAAGAACCATGGCTCGAATGGCGGCTCTTGGAACTTCTCTAACCCTCCTGACTCTGTACTGGAAAGAAATCGTTAGCTTTTGCACCAGGACCTCAAGGTTGCACGCCCAAGTTGACCACTCCAAGCTCTTTTTGTGATAGGGTTTTTTGAGGTTTTAGATTTGAGGGCTTTGGGCTCAGGTTTTCCGTTTCAAGGTCTTTTGGGGTTCATGTTGTAGAGCTTCGGGCCCTGAAGCCATTGAAGGGAAATCTTCGGATTTGCCCAGCGTCCCCCTCGACGATCATCAGCGGCACACGGTTCAACACGGGAGTAAGCCGACCTGTCATCCAGGGCTGCGCGCCTTCTTGTAAGTCTGCTATGATGTGCCGGTGTCAGCCGTAACGACTCCCGTCTGGACAACACAGAAACTGACAAGATCCACCAAGGCATCCGAATGCAAGGGACCACAACAAGTTAGCACGACACTGCTGATGGCTGCGCTGATGATGACGAGGGTGACGAGGACTTCGGCAGGGGAGAGGGGGCTTAGCAGGGGCTAATGTAAGGGTCTCATTAGCTTTGGGGGTTCCTTATTACAATTATAGTCTGATATACCCCCAAACCCTATTCTAATTATCAAGGCCTCTACAGTAGGGTTGGCCGGAAACTGCCTCTGGGAAGCCAGGATTCGCTGCTTGCCAAAAACAGGGCACCGTGCACCAAGAGAAGAGTAAACCAGCTCCCCACTCAAACGCTGACCTAGCGAGACGCCAGGAGCTCGATCATCAACATAAACTTGCATGTGTGTATACATACATACATACATACACAGATGTATGTATGCATATATATATGCATATATATGTATATATATATATAGAGATGTATGCATGTATGTGTGTGTGCGCACGCACGCATGTAAACTAAACGATATGCATCTGCTTATCAATGTTGCGGTTTGTTTTCTTATATGTGTTCTATGGACGTTTTCATTGCTGATTGTCTATTTATTCATCGATTCATCGGGTGCCGCCTTTTTGTCGCCACTACCACATCAGCCTTTGTGCTGTCCGGACCGTCATGCTCGCTGCTGCAATCATTATTCTCACCATGACACGCTGTTGAAGCAGGTTCTCATGACTGGTCTGGACCGACCCGAAGCATTCAAATTTATACCTTAAACCTCTCAGACCTAATCAATCAAGTGGGACTGGCCTTTGTCGTAGTAGGCCTTCATGAAGGAGCCCTCTTTCAATAGCCACTCACGCATCTTTTTCGTCACGCCGCCGGTGATGTAGATGCCTGGCTTCGGGATCGGCTGTTGCTGGGGCATCAGGGAGCTAATCGGCCTTGTTCTCTGGCTTCAGAGAATGGGATTTGAAATTTAACCTTTGGGCGTCTAGATTTTGGAGTAGGGTGCTGCTGAGAGTCCTGGGGTAGGATCTGTGATCCCGTTGCTTAAGGGATTCGGCTCTACGGCGAAACGTCACAATTCCCAGGAGGCAACATCTCAACTAACGGTCAGGACCAAGACTGCAATGCTCCTTGTGGGCTCTAAGACTCTAAGGTTTGGGATATGGTTAGTTCTCTAAATTAGGGTTCCTAAACAGGGGCGCTTATTTAGAGAATTACCCATATGGCGTTTTCCTTCGGGGCTCGTGCTTGGAATCACGTTGGGGTTTAGGAGCACAGCCGAGGGTCCTTGATTGTCTAGGGGGGTTGAATGTCCCGGACAAGAATGTGACTGGATTCCTTAAGCTAACTTCTGAAGGATTTGAATAGTACGATGTACAGCCTATCTCCCTCTACAGGTGCCGGGACTCACCACCCCCAGTCCCAGCCCACAGCCCTCTGAAGAGATTAGCTCTCTCAAGACCTTAGCTCCCTCTACAGTGCAGAGAACCTCTGGGTCCCGCGAGACTGTGCTGTTCAGGGCCGGGAAATGTCACAGTGCCACATGGCCCCGAAATGGTGGTTCACGCTACACCGTAAATCCTGAACCCCCAAACTGGGCTCTTCTTAAGGAGCTTATTTTAAGTTATCATAATACAAATCTATACTCAGTCAGATGGTTGCCTTATTGTGGTAACTTAAAATAAAATCCCGTAACGAGAACCCAGACAACCGTTAGTCTCAATGAAAGATCGCAGTCAGGCCAGAGCCCCTAAACCCTACACCCCAAACCCCTAAACCCCTAAACCTTAAACCCTAAACCCCTAAACCTAAACCCTAAACCCCTAAACCCCTAAACCCTAAACCCCAAACCCCGCAAACCCTTAAACCCTTAAACCCTCAACCCGGAGACCGATCGGAGTCCTAAGCCCAAGAAAGCCCCGTTGTCCCGACCTCCGAAGGGCTGCACATAGAGGGCAAAGGTCGCGCATTGAGCACCGTAGGCCTTAGACCAGGGCTTTGGGTTCAGGGGTTAGGGCTTTGGGGTTTAGGGGTTTAAGGGGTTTAAGGGGTTTAGGGGGTTTAGGGGGTTTAGGGGGTTTAGGGGGTTTAGGGGGTTTAGGCTTTAGGGTTTACGGGGTTTAGGGTTTAGAGTTTCGCGTGTAGGGGGTTTGGGGTATTGGGGTTTGGGATTTACAGTTCAACAAGTTAGCGGAACCCTTGTCGGTTTTTGGCACCGGCCGACTCAACCAGTGTCAACGGATCAAGCTGGGATGTGTTGCGATTAGTTAGCCTCCCAGACCCCTAGGCTAGCCTCCCAGACCCCTAGGCATAAAGAGCAACTGCTTTGGTGCGGTCCGACAGGGGCTCACAGGTCTTCGGAGGTCTTGCATAAGCTCTTCAAAGTGGTTGGCACAGTGCCTCAACGGGAAGCTTGCAAGCTTGAAGCAGATCCTGTCAAACCCTAAACCCTAAACTTGCCGTACCCCTGAGCTGGGACCCGGGACGTCAGCAAAGATCTTCATCGTCTTCTCACAGAGCGACCCAGGCTTCCTACAGATGCAAGGGCCAATGTTTGTTTTAATCATGCAGGGGCCGAAATAATTACCAATACCATTTTGGGTGGTTCTAGATTATTAGCACCACCACGGCTAGGTCTGAGCAGCCAAGACTCGCATTCATGGCGATGATCCCAGCGTCCTGCGGCCACGAGCATCCAGAATCGACTCGCAAACCGCTGTTGAAACCTAGCATATTGGGAAAAAATCTTTTCCCAGTATGTTAGTATTTTTCCCAATATGTTAGTGCCCGTTCATAACCCCGGCAGACTTCGAGAAGCCCATGAAGGTCTAGGGTTTGGAGAATTCTAGGCGGGTTTGGGATTTAGAGTTTGGGGTCCGGGGGTTTGAGTATAGGGCGCGCAGGGTCGAGGGACATGACCCCGAAAACTGACATCCATAGCACAATTTCCGATTGTTTTTGACTTACCGGGCCTGTTGGACTCTGTGGCCTGCAGCTACTAAACCCTAAACCCTAAACCCTAAACCCCGCCTTACTTAAGAAGAGAGGTTTATCTGTGAGACTGTTAGACAAACCCCCGAAAGCAAACACTGGCTCCTTCGGGCGGTCGTTGTGCGCTTCGTGCACCTGTGCACTCGGAGCGTTGATGTCTGCTCCAGACTACACAACAAACGAGCTGACCAATATAGGGGCCTTAATATTTAGAATAGGGGTTTGGGACGCATTATACTAAAAAATAATAAGGAACCCCAAAATGGAGGCTTTGGGACATTTTGGGCATGAGGGCCATTGGGGTTTGGCCCAGAGGAACCTAAGGCCTCCTTGCGCGGGATGCTCAGATTGTCAAGCTCATGGGCTAGACAACAGCCAAAAGCAAAAAGCGGACAACCAGCAGAATCGCAACGACTACAGAAGAAGCGGTAGTAGCTGCAGCGCAGTAGCAGCACCACCAGCACCACCGCCACCACCATCACTGCTGCTGCTGCTGCTGCTGGGGTGGCAGTGGTGCGTGTTTTCCGTCCATTTGAAGAGTCGTTGCCTTGTCGGGCTTTTTGGGCTTCCATCAGAAGTACTTTCAAGGAACTCCTGGATTCGAAGAGAACTTGCATCATCCGACGCACGGCTACTGCTCACTCCCTCTCCCGAAATCGAATCGAAGGCCGGGAGAAACCCTCAACGCCTTAATCCTTAAGCCACCCGTTTACGAACGTACCCTGGTGCAACCCCGCCGGCTTTATACAAAGCACTCGAAGAGCAACTGCTCAAGGAGGAAAAAGGGGTAGGCCTCCTCATCCACTTCGTGCGGGTGCTTGTAGGCGAGAAACTCGTAGATATTGCAGATGCCAGTGCCTATCGTCATACGAACTTCCCCAACCCCTCCCCCCCTGCCGAAGACTGCTGCAGCAGCACCCACAAAAGGTCTCGACTATGTCTCGTCCGCCTGGAAAGTCCTCATAGACTTGAAAACTTAGGGGCCTTAATAATAAGAATAGAGTTTTGGGGTATAGTATACAATAATCATAATAGGGAACCCCCAAAAACATAGGGGCCTTATTGATTAGAATAAGGGTTTTGGGGTATACTATAATCACAATAATAAGGAACCCTCACAATAGTATTGGTACTTATTTAAGCCCCTATAGGTAGGTGTTTACGGAGGCGCCAGCAACCTCTGCAAGGCATCGCCAGCTTCGGAAAGCCAGCTCCCCAAAAACAAACTTCGCCAAGCGCAAAGCGAAGTCCCACTCAAGAAAAACTCTCCCCACTGACCCAGGACGAGCCCAAACCCCAAAGTACCCGAAAGATGCTCACACTAAACCCCAGGGGGGTGCAAGGTGGGGGGTGCAAGGTTCCCAGAACTTTCTCATTGATTGGCCCTTCTTCGCCTGAGACGACTCTCTCGGTGGAGATGCGGTTGCCCGCGTTGGAGAACTTGATCTTCAGGTACTTCAGCAACTGAACCAGGGCTCCGGCTTGGGCTTCAAGGACTTCTTACGACACGCTGGGCTGACGTTCTACTACAGCTTCTATTACGTCGGAACCGGGGCAACGGCGGCATCCTGGGATTCTTGGGCTTAGGCTTCAGAGTGTATGGCGCACGGCGTTGGTGCAGAAGGCCTGTTTAAGGTGGCTTGGCGTGTAGCCCTTCAGGTTTGAGGCACAGCGCATCGGCTTGTGGGCTTCGGCTTCAGGGTTTAGGGTAGAGGCATCTGCAGTTTCGCAGCTTCTCGTATTTGAAGAGATATAGCCTGGGTTTGAGGGCCTTTCTTTCACTCACAACTGCACAGCGAAGAAACCTACCTAGCCGTCCAGGTCTGCACGATCATCTGTAAAGTCCTAAGACTGAAACGAAGATCAGCCAAAAGCCTAAACCCAAGCGGCGCGACGATCGTCAACCAGAGAGCACCCAAACCGTTGACAATAAGAACATTCATAACCATAACAGTATGTAGAATTTAGCGTATCAAATTAGCTTTTCTGCGACCATGGCTCTTCTTCTGTCTGCTCTTGTCTTGCGGTTCCTACAAGTAGGTTCTCCCGCCCTAAGTCCTAAACCCTTGACTGCGAGACCTCGCCCCCAGCCACCGGAGGGACCTCCAGCTTCAGCTCGTCACTGCCGGCCCCGCGGGGACCAAACTCGCCGTGCTGTCCTGTGAGATTGCAGGGCCTACAGGGTTGTTAGGGCCTATAGGACTCACAGGGCTTGTACGTGTAGGGCTTTTAGGGTGCTTTGGATGGGTTTGTAGGGAGTTGGCTTACTGGGCTTCTAGGGCTTTTGGGGCTTATAGAGCTTATAGCGCTTATGAGGCTTATCGCTTCTAAACTAAGGCTTATCGGATTTTGGGAGCTGATAGGTTTTTGGTTCTGGGTTGAGGGTTCATTACTCAGAGTCTCCTGTCGGGCAGCTGTGATGCCGAGGCTTACGCTCTATCCGGGACCATACTGGACAACTTTCGTTGTTGTTACGATGCTGGTGATTGTCGTGATGGCAAGGGCCCTCTCGTCCTTGTGCTGGTGATTGTTCTGTTAGGACAGCGCTGGTGAGGAGGTTGCCCGCAGACAAAGACGACGATGCTACAAAGAATGAAGGAACAGTGCCCCCACGACAGCAGTGACAACGACATTGCAGCTAACAGTGCTGATGATATCTGGTGACCTGGCAACCATGATGAGGCACACCCTATCCAAGAGTCCTTCACTGGGGTGGCAGGTGTAGTCACCTGTCTGAGTGTCGGCCACCAGGAAGCACTGTCCCAGGCCTGTAGGACGTTAATGGCCTAACACGGGTCTTCGACTAAACAGAGTTGTCGGGTTTCAATATCGTGCCAATGGGGTCCTTGTGGGTGTATCGGGTGATGTGGTTTGGAGCATTTCCTGGGAATGCTTCAGAGTTCATGGTGTAGCTTGAAGCTCAAGGGTGGAGCACAATGCAGAGGCCTCAAGCAGTACGCGGAATCCTTCTTTTGATCAGGGGTCGAGAAAGAACTTCACAACAAAACTGGTTGTTGAGACTTTTTGCGCTGATCTAGGAGTATCGGCGCCAGTCGGGGCACTTTCGTGTGGGCTTCTTATTTCGGACACAAGGTACAGGTCCCACGGGAGAGGGTGAGCTCTCGTGTCAGACGTTTGCCCGCCTGTGCCAGCGCCGATGCAGGCAATGGTCCCATTTTGGACTGGCTCAGCATCATTCAACTTCATGACCTGCCGGCAATCAACAACGCTTGCAGCTTTGGAGTAGCGCATCAAGGCACGAAGATAACAAACCTGAAAAGCAACATAGAATCAGCACTGAAGACACGTGATAGTACTGGCAGCACCAATAGCAACAGCAGTGGCAGTGGCAGTAGTAGTATCAGAACGATCCATCACCATCGACACTTACAAAAACAAGTCATGTTAGTTTCCCAGAGAATCCGTTGCTCAAAAAGCCAAACTGCTAGGTGCATTATATCTACTTGGCTGCCTTGCGCTATCACATTCAAAAAGATGGTGCTTCCACAATCATGGTCCTCAACCGGAATCTGATGCAAGACAAAAGCACAAGAGGCTCGCAACCACGAGAAAGTGTTCCGAACAAGGGAGGTTCCAGCTTCAAAGGGCATTCAGTCCTTTGTGCTGCACCTACTATCGCAGGTGTAAACGTTCTTAACCCAGTCACCTGTCTGCGCATGTCAGCACACATCCTACCGCTGAGAAAACTAGTACTCTGCCCGAAGCATTTGCCAAGGTAGGATGGCAAGCGACAAGAAGAGCAGAAGGACGGAAGGATAGCCACCCTCCGCCGCAAGTGCCAGCAACGAAGCATGCGCAACGAAGTGCTGGAACACAGAACACGCGCCATCAGCAGAAAAATGCGTGCAGCGCCGAAGCAGGCTCTGAGGTATAAGAATGGCAACAGTAATGATAGTTAATGCTTCTGTATATACGTATCTGTGCATTTATTTCCGGGGCTAACATCAACCTGGAACCGAAACCCTCAACCCGAAACTCTGAAAGAACTCCTGCATAGTATCAGATTCTACAGTTTAAAGGGCCATGATTCTAGACCCTGAGCAGTAGTCTCTGCGTTTTTTGGGACCCACAACTTCACAAAATCTCTATAGAGCTCTTGGCATAGGATCCTCTAGACTCTAGCCCTATCAGGCCCTCTTCATCCCTACAGCCTAAACCCTAAACCCCTAAACCCTAAACCCTAAACCCTAAACCCTAAACCCCAACCCCAACCTGACCCTCACAGAAAAACCCCAACCTGACCTACAGCGCCCGGAGCTGCCTCGGTGCTGCCCAAGGTCAGCATGCCATAGCCCTGGGCCACGAAGTCGTTGATGAGCTCAACCTGCTCTGGCTCACAAAGGGGGCCTTTGATGATTCGCCTAGGGTTTGGAGGTAGGAGCCCTAAAGACTTGCAGTGGTAGTTATTCACTCTGGCTTCGAAAATAGGGAATAAAGGGTTCAAAGGATTGTGGATCCATAAACTCACATTGACCGTAAACCTCAAACCCCGAAACCCTGAATCCCCTAAATCTAGTGCCCTGTATTTTTGAACCCCCGATAAGCCCTTGTTCAGCCCTAAGCCCCTAAACCCCCCAACAGTAAGCCCTACAGCCCTTAACCCCCCAATAATCAGCCCCTGTAAACCCTAAACCCCGCAAAACGCCCCAAAACCCCAAAAAAACAAGCCTTGAAGTCCCAAACCCCCGAACAAAGCACAATCAGCTCGACAGTGGCTGGGCCCCCAGCTCTTCCGATTTTCAGGTCCACCTCGCTTCATGACAGGGATTCTCCCTTAAAAGGAGCCCGCAAACGGAACCCTGAAAGGAACCAGCAAAACCGGACCCTTGTAGGAAAGGGCTCCCTTTTAGGGCCACTGTGCCGGGCCCGGGCGCTTAGAAGGAGGGTCTGGCGCTGTTGGAGTGTATGGATTTGAAGCCTTGTGTTCGGTGTAAGGAAGGGTGTTCAGGGATTCTCGGATGTGGGCTTGCGCGTCACTGAGGGCAGTTCGGTGGCGAAAGATGGCTCGGAAATTTTGCAGGTACAAGCTGCCTACCACAACGGCTTTTTGGGAAATCCACCGAGACCACAAGTAACGTACTGCACATTGGCTGGCACCCATATTCCAGTAGTTCCATTGTCTACAATAGACTCCTTGTCCACCTGCACAATTGGAAGCTTGTTTCACGGGCGGCTGAGCCAGAATGGGCGGAAGTACATTATATCATACCCACACAGGGGGTCTGAAACGGCCGAAAGGGTGGGTCGCCAGATTCGCACCGAAACTCTTGCTGCAACTTGCAAATTACATATGTTCAAATTACCACAGCATCGTTCATCAGAGAAATACACTGAAAACACTGGCGGGTTGCGGTGACATCTGTCGTATAGCACTGCATACCTGCTGCAAGAGTCTTCCCCGGACTCCGGGTCAATAGGGTTACGCACAGGGAGTTCCGAAAAACTCCTGGTCTAGTACGAACAAACAATCACGACTATTCATCCTCCTACTGCCGCCACCGCTACTAAAACGCTGACCTCTGCTTCTACCGACCACAACGACGAAGCTTGATAAGTTAGATGCTGCTGTAAGCCTTAAACGAAGTCATAGGCCTGAGAATGCTGCAGTGACACCAGCACTCAAAATCAACCATCTGCTTCACATCGCCACGCCCATTTTCAATAGCAGCCCATCACAATCCAGATGGTCAACATCGACAGCGCCGAAGCACCATCACCAGGACTTAGGATTTGGGCTTCATGGGTCCCGATGACCTCTTCCATCCTCTTCCTATTTCCGGCAGCCCGGAACCCTGACAGACAGTAGTAAGGCTAAGGCCAGACAATCAGAAAGCCTGAAAGCACCTCAAGTATCCCAAAGCCTAAACCCTAAACCTCCGAACCCCACTGCGCCTCGAGTTCACTTCCATTGACCACCCAGTCCAGGTTTGTGAAGCGGCATCTGAGCTTCTAGCTTGCCTAGGGCTTCCCTAAACCCTAAAAAACAACTCTGGGGCTTGAGGTTTCCTGGGCTTCCTAGGTGTAGGTGGGGTTTGCAGCTTGGCTCGTAGGTGCTGTAGAGTCTCGGGCTCCGTGTTTAGGGTTGGCTTAGGGTTGAGCAGGGTTTGACATGACGTTCTCCAAATGCCTATGCAGGTTCCAAGCTACTTCCCACATTGAGATGAGAATGATGATAATGATGATGATGGTGGTGATGATGATGATGATGATGACGCCGGTCGTGGTCCTGCTGCCGGTGGTGGTGATGATGATGATCAACAATGACCGGTGATGATGATCCACACTGCCGTCAACTGCAAGGTGCAAGGATCCCAGATCACAACCGACGGCTCAGGTTCAGGGGCTCAGGCTTCAATATATACACATATATATATATATATAGATATGGCATATATATATATATATTATAGAGAGAGAGAGGCTTTGAGGACTCTCTTTTTGCTGACCCAGGAGAGCTCCGCATGCAACCCAGAGCTCTGAGCAAGGAGTCCCTCCCTTCGCCTTGGCACCCGCACGCAATCCGCTGGCCGTCTTACGGGGCCGTGTCTGTTGCAGTGGCAATGGTCGTTCTCACCAAGATATTGAATATATTGCATACCTGAAGCCACCAAAACTTACTCTTATGTGGGGTCCCTATGAACTCCGTATTAGGGTGTCTATGATCAGAAACTACAAAAAAGTAGGGTTTTCGTAGTTGAAGGTAGCGCTGTAACGCTAGGAAGCGGTATCACTATTTGTGCGTATCTTCACAGTAGTAGATGCTCACACATTGGAATAAGCTTCCTAAGTGTGGACCCGTGCCCTAAACCACTCAGTTCATCAGGCAAATCCGGTCCCTGATACCTCCAATGACTCACGCAGCGGAATGCCAAGGAAGCTAGTTTGGGGCTGTCCCAAGTCAGGGTTCCCCAGTTCCCCAAGCTTTCTCACCCTAAACCCTGAACCCGAAAAACCCAAACCCTAAACTCCTCCGTGGCCCGAGTTTCTCTTCCATCCAAAATCTCGCATTTTCTGGGTGGGATCCCGCGGCCTGCACCCTGAACCCCAAATCCCAAGATCACTCTGCCTTGTAGTACCCCCTAAACCCTAAACCCTAAACCCACAATACGCTCGGCATAATGATAGTGATCGTGTCATATACCTCAGAACCCTGCTTCATCAACTACTAAGGATCCCGCAACAACCCTAAAACCCTGAAAACCCTTCATCCCTCTTCCACGGTTTAGGGTTTAGAGTTGATCTACGCCCGAAAGCCCCAAAGGAAACCTTGAGTTGGATCAGCCCCCGAACGCTTTGCCCATGGTACAACCGCACCCTTGGGGTGGATCGTACGGGCACATGACAACGCAGAATGTGTCTCGGTGGGCACATGCGAGTTTCAGAAATTGAGGGGCCCCAGTAGACATCTCTAAATAGCAGGATCGTTATTCTACGGACCGCAACATGAGAGACCCCTAATTTCAAGAAAGACCACCTTGCTTCGCAGTAGAGGAGGAAGGCCGGTGGAGAGTTGTTGATGGAGATGCGGGGCGGATAGGCTCTGAGCAGCATATGAGACTAGCTACTCTGCCTTCCCGATGCCTATGAAACTGGGAATCCTCCTCATTTGCATCATGTGGTGACGAGATGTCAGAGAGGTGAGACTGAGGAAACCGAAGACTCCCATATCCCTCAATTCAGGAACATTCCTTGCATCAGAACGAGGAGCCCTCTAAAAGTTCATTACTTACTTCAGAGATATTGGTGTCTCTGGCAAACCACTCATGCGCTTCCCGTGTTCGCATCAAGCCCCTCCAGGTGTTTGCGCTGCTTCTCGAGCTTCCTGACAAGGTTATTCAAAGCTTTGGGGTGCGGAGGTTCGGAATGTGGGGTTGGAAATTCAGGGTGTGCGGCAAAACCGTTTGGGGCTTCGGTAAGGGTCAAATAGGCAACTTCATGTTAGTCATCTCAGGTTACATGCTTGAAACTGTTCATCTGGTTAGACAAATCAGCCTGGTAGCGGTAGCATTCAGCAAGAGCAACCCAGAAGAGCAACTCTAAAGAGTATAACTTGAAAGCTCAGCTTCTTCCGCTGGCGCTGTAGCGTGATGCTCTGCTGGTTGAGAAGGTACAGGACCTTCGCCTGGAACTCTCCGTACCTGAACGGCCCGATGCGTTAGGAGTCCCGCTCTGGGGTTTAGGGTTTAGGGGTTTCGGGGTTTCCGGGTTTAGGGGGTTTAGGGGTTTAGGGTTTAGGGAGCAGGGTTCAGGATTTAGTAAGCCAGGGCAATCATAATCGCACACTTAAGCTAAATCGCCCAGCAACAGTACAAGTAACAGGTGAGAAGTGCATGCAAGAGACTTCAAGTAGACAACAGGTATTGATTTCAATTAGCACCATGATAGGCAAGCCTCCTAACATGTCGAAACAGCTGCTAAAACAGCAACCGCAAGAGCGACCAAAATCGAAAACTAACTTCAGGTTTCTCAGGTTCAAGGGGGAAAGTGCCAGAATACAAGAGGAGGAGGAACTACGATGAACTACGGCTTCTTGACCGCATGTGCTGTTGGCTGCATGTCGATTTCTTGCAAGAAGCTTCCAAGATCAGTAAAGATGCGCCAAAGTCTCGTGCTCGTCGTCATCGGCTTCCTTCTTTTTGGCCTGCTTGTCCTGCATATGATCGCCCCGTTCTACTGTGACTCCGTCTGCTTAAGGTTTCGGTATGACCCAGTAGTGGATCCCTGACCCTGAAGGACGTCCTCCACGTACCTCCCCATCCAGCTGATGGCAAACTTGCACATTGCGTGCGAGCTGGCTGTCCAACTCATGGTCTTCCGCTCTGGACGGAAGAAATCGCAAGGAACCTGGCCGTGCGATCTGGACTTAGGTGCGTGTGTTCTTTTGCGACGGCCTTCGTAGACAAGGCACCCACAAACCCGAATGGGCACAAGTTTCATGGCCCCGCTGGCAGGTATGGAGGGTAGCATTTTGGATTTTCAGCTCTTGGCTAGACCTTGTGGTCCTGGATTTGAGGGTTCGGTGAGTCCGAAGCCGTACTCATATGTGAACCCTGGGTGCTTCAACTGTTTGGAGTGAGGAAGAGAGGAACGGAGCGAGAGATAAAGAGCGAGAGAGAGAGAGCGAGAGAGCGAGAGCGAGAGGGAGAGATTGACAGAGACTGCGACTGCGACTGAGAGGGATGCAGAGATAGAAAGCCAGCACACACTAACCGGCACATGTATATGCACACGAGCACAAGCACCCTCAAACCCATGAAGACCCCTCCAATGCAACCGTGATTGGCATAATTAGTATAGTATATTGCAGTTGATTGCAGTATCTTTTGGTATATTCGAGTATACTCTTGTACTTTATACTATACTATACTATATTATCGTATATGATCGTACATGCTAATATAATATACTTTAGGATAGTATATTATAGTATACTATAGTACAATACAGTATAATACAGTATAATATAGTATAGTGTATTATATAATATAGTATATTTATGGTATATCTATAGTATATTTATAGTATATTATAGTATATTATAGTATATTATAGTATATTATAGTATATTATAGTCGGCACCTCCCAGTTCACCTCCTTGATGGGAGCCGGAGGATCCACGGAGACGACGGATAAAGCGAGCTTGCCGAAGGGCAGGGCTTCGTCGTGGTCCGTCATCGACTGGTCCGGCTCCCAGCGCATGGACACCTGAGCAGCCACGCTTAGGGTTGAGGGTTTAGGGTTTTAGGGTTTAGGGTTTAGGGTTGAGGGTTTAGGGTTTTAGGGTTTAGGGTTGAGGGTTTAGGGCTTAGGGTATGTATGTGCTTCTTGAACTTTGATGTTTGTGTCTTCGATGATTGCTTTGGGCATGGCTGAAGTTGCAGGTTCTTCGTGCAGTGGTGGCAAAGGCTGCTGTCGCGCTTGTGACAGCTTGCACAAGGTTTCTTTGTGTTTCAGACTTTGCCGCAGCAGACAAAACCCAAATTGGGCTGTGAGGTTGGCTTTTGACTTGGCACAAGGCTCCCCGGAGACTCCTGCATCCCATGATTACGGTTGACTGCTATAACCTGAGGAGAAGAGAAACCAATTTATTCGAGGACGGTTGCCGGAGTCTTTGTATTTCGGGTGCTATGTGTTGTTGGTCGCAGTATGTTGGAGTGGTCGCTTCCTTGAAGTCGTGTCTTATATGCGTACTGAAAATGACACGCGAATCAGAGACGGGAAGAGGGGAGATTATGAATGTCTTCTTGTCGACTGGATGTTCTGTGCGTGTAACCAAGCACATTATGACTCTCCTTAGCACTGCCAGTGTTACTGAACCGGTTGAGTCGGCATATTTGGCATCTTCCCTCGCCGTCGTGCCACGAAAACTTTGGCGAGCGGCTGAAACAAAGCACCATCATAAGATTGCAGCGATAACAGTGACGGAACAAGCCTAAACCCAGCCCGTTAGCCACAGCTGACCTTCGCGCTCACGTTCGCCAACTGCTCCGAGGATGCTTCGACCACGAACTCCGGAATGTCCTGGTCTGGGCCAAGGTTTAGGGCTTCGTGTTTCGATCTCCGGTGTTACTGGCCGTCGGAGCTTCCCAAGACCTGGCAAACTCACAAGAGAGCCCCAGTCTGAAGGGCTCAGGGGCAACATAATACAAACGGTAGCTTCAGCAATAAATAGTGTTGGCAATTGTTCAGGTTCCTATACTATTCGTTTTTCCAACCCTGCCTTGATCTCGGTGTGGTGAATGGGCAAAGGAACGTTTGCCTGCACACGGCCGGCCTCCAACACGACCTGGGGCATGATGGAAAGACGAGGAAGGATTGGGAGTCACCTACCTCTCTTACTGGCTGTGATGCTTATCAGCAGGATCGCAACAAAATAGCTTAGAACAGCCTGCCATCGTCGCGGGAAAGTAGGAGGCCAAATGGTTAGTTATAACCATGAAAGCAGCAACCATAGCGACGATACCACTGTGCGTAGCTTGCTGCATAATGGCATGTCAAAGCCCGTGAATCTCGATGTACGCCTGCCCAATTCCCATTGTATGTATCTGTTTATGAATACATATATGCTAGGAAAAGTCAATACCCACACACGCCTGTATGGCTGTTGTAAGCAGACCTAAGAATATAGAAGCCTGAGTAATTACCCATGTTGCTTCCCCAGAGCTCCTCATTCAAACTGTGTTGTAATGAACCCGCAAAACCCGATTCTAATCAGATTAAGGTGCTATGCAGCCCTATACTCAAAGGACACCCACTATAGAGCCCTTATAGAATCCTTACCAGAACCCGTACAGTCCACTTTAAAGGAACCTTGCTCTAACTGGTAAGGCTTCTATGTCATGGCAGACTATAAGGCCCAAAAAGAAGCCTACAAGCAAAAATTTGAACAGGGATATCCCATGTAAATCCACTTACTGTGAAGCCCAATCAGGTATCGATCTCCCTGTAAAATGCTTCTGCTTATGTGGGAGTTTCCGAAAATTAGGGGTGCCTTATTTTGGGGTCCTCATCCTATTATTTAGGGTACTAGATTAGGGTCGACTATTTTCGGACACTCCCATGTCTTTTTGGGGTCCCTAAGACCAGGCCCTGACCTCCATGCGAGCGTTGGTACTCCCATGCGCGGCGGATACCAAGTGGTCCTTGTCCGAGTCGTTGAACTGACCCAGGAGGTCGCTGACCACCTGAACAGAAGGGCGTACAACATAATACCCGTTTCAAAGACTATAGTGACTATAGCATAATACAGTTTTAAAGACTATAGCATAATATAGTTTTAAAGACTATAGCATAATATAGTACCATATACTAAAATGAAACATAATATGATCTAATGGAACACGACCTAACATGACTTGTTTAGGGCTTCGGGAGTTCTCTGCAGGGTCGGCCTACAGCTCGAGTTTGAAGGCGTTTTTGTGTTTGCTGAGAGGTCACGTCAGGGTATAGTCTAGGGTTTAGAGGTTAGGGTTTAGGGCTTAATATAGGGGCCTCAATAACTAGAAAAGGGTTTTAGAATTTTCGGGCCTATTATTCGATAATTTTAATAAGGAACCCCCAAAATAGTGCTGGTAATGATTTAGGTCCTTCTATTAGGGGTGTTGAGGGTTAAGGATGGTATGCTTTCCCGGGATCTCGCCTTCTTCTCCAAGTTGCTCCCTTTAACAACAGCACTGTATTCCGATTCGAAGATCTGCTTGATGCGAGCAATGGGAACTATCCACAACACGCCCTTGAGGGTGAGTGTGATGGCAAGGATGGCGATTCCACCATCCGTCGTAACCTTGCCTTTGTGGTACGGAGTGTCCTGGGATGTCCGCATCACGCTCCAGGTAGTGGATTACTCTCGCCCTCAAATCCACATTCCTCTGGCTCGAGGCGCAGGAAACCCACAAGCCTGAACTCAACTAACGTCTAGAGTCTAAACCCGAAAATAAAGCCCCTGATTCCGCTTCGTGTACGTGACATCACCACAAGGATGGTGCCAAGAAAGGGTCCAAGACAGCGATGCAATACGAATTCACAATAGTATAGGCAATTAAGGCTCCTATATTAAGCAAAGCCCCTGAAAGAAGCACCCAGCCCAGGGTCTTTCATCGCAATGAGCCGGCAGAAGATCCAGTACCAGGCGCTAAGCACCGAATCAAAGGCCATCTCTCCTTTTTGGGGGGCACCGGTTGTCCATGGTTTTTTGGGTTAAGGGTTTAAGGGTTTAGGGCTTCAGGGTTTAGGGGGTTTAGGGATTTAGTGGTTTAGGGGTTTAAGGGTTTAAGGGTTTAAGGTTTTTTCTGGGTGTTTGAAGGATTTAAGACCCTTAGAAGGGTTGATTGGGCCTCACAGGGTGTGGGATTCAAGGTCTAGAGTTCTTCGGGTTGGGATCCTGGGTTTGGGATTGGGGTTTAGAGTCCAAGATTTGGATTGCTTGCGCTTATTGTCTTCTTCTGCTGTGCTAGAACTGTACTATTATTGCGCTATAATTCATCATAGCCACCGTATCCACGGGACAGCCGCTGGTTCGACTCCTATGCCCTACGACACCCCAAAATCCAAAATGTTGCGTATCACAGGGCTTAGCTCACCCCAATGCCCTGTAAAATCCAGAAAGACCCGACCCCATGAACGCCTTTTTGACCCGAGCATCCATCGTTCTCTTCGAACTCCTGAAGCAGGCACCCGGCTATTAGAGCCACAAGCTGGATGAGCACGAAGAGGATGGCCACCATGCCTCAGCTCTTGTTGAGGATTTCTGTCGTGTTTTGGGGTGAGGGTTTAGGGGTTAGGGTATGCCCGAGCCCGTGTTGAGGTTTAGAGTTGCTCCTTGGTGCAAGGGTTGACGTACTTATGGTATTACGGAGTTTACGTTTTTTCGGAAATGGGGTGGGGTTTTGCCTTGCCTTTGTGCTTAGTTTAGGGTTTTGGGTGTAGGACTTGGGGCTGGGGTACTCAAGGGATCTTAAGGTTTAGAGTTTAGGATTTAGGGTCTAGGATTTAAAGTAACATGCCAAATTTTCATGAAATACCAGCAGTAGCAGCCGTCGTCGTCGGCACTGGTAATAGAACTACTACAAGATGACACCAATGACAAGTGACTCATAGCAAACATGACGATATTAGAGTAGAATCTGTTAAGCGGACAGCATACGTTTCTGCTATATGTACATATATATATATATACAGACAAACATGCAGGCATATAAGACATATGCATATATATGTATATATATCGAGATAAAAAGACAGATCGATAGATAGACAAACCTGTCCCTACGTAACTTTGGTTTAGCTCCTAAACCAACCCTAAACCAAGGCCCAGATGCTGGTGCTCTTCCACAATGTCCTGGGCTCTCCGGGCACCGGGCGCTGAAAAGCAAAACATGTTTATAACGGTTCAGAATGCAGTTTCGGGTTTAGGTTTCACAGTTTAGGGTTCCGAATTCGGGTTTGGGGGGGTGTCTCGGGATTTGGGGGGGGGGGTTCTTGTCGTGCTCGACGACAAGGAGCAAAGAAGCTATGAGACAAACGACAGTAAGAACAGTGTTCCTAACTGGGCTCCTTTAACGGGATCTGCACGGGCTCCTTGAAAAAATAAGGGCTCCTTTAAGAGATCTGTAAGGGCCTCTTTAAAGGGATCTTTAAAGCCTCCTTTAAAAAATAAGGGCTCCTTTAAGAGATCTATAAAGGCCCCTTTAAAGGGATCTGTAAGGGCTATTCGAAGGGAGTTCAAGCACACAAGCGATCTGTGGGCCCTTTAGAACGCCCAAGAGTCATGGCGAGGACCTGCAGCATGTCCAGATATCGAGCCGACTTGGCGATGCGGAAGAGCCTGGCCACCCGGGAATATAGTATATAAAAGTAGGTTATTCCAGATTATAGTAGATTATACTAGATTACAGTAGATTTTCGTACCTTTTCGTAGTTTATGCTAGATTATAGTACATTACAGTATATGATGGGAGTTTCCGAGAATAGGGGGGCCCTAATATAGTACCCTAAATAGTAGGACTTAGTAGGATCCTTATTATAAGGACCCCAAAATGAGGTACCCCCATATTGTCGGAAACTCCCATACTGTGGCATAACAAGGGCCTGGCCAAGCGGATGATCCGCAAAAAGGAAGAGGACGGCAAGAACTGGCCCACGAGGATATTGAGCCAGTAGGGCCTTCCCCAGACTCTGGAGAAAGAGTCTGCCCACGAGTCTATTATTGTTATTGTTATTATTGTGACCATTCTTATTACTAGTATTCCTATTCTTGTCAATCTTTTTGGTATTTTTATGGCTACTGTTTGTTGCATTATTCCGCTTGCTGTTACATGTTTTACATACTTACTGCTATAGTAATTACTATAATTGCTACTGGGGGTTGTATAGAGCCCTAAAGCGGCAGGTGACATGATCGCCACAAGATCCACGAGGTTGTCCGACTTTTTCACGAACTCCATGACGCGGCTCTTTCGGGTGAAGGGTCGTCTGCCGAAGTCGTCGAGGTTGAAGTACTCCAACTGCCTTGTCGCACAGCGCACTCAGATATGAATCACAACTCTAGAGACCTTGGAAAGCCTCTGATCGTGAGGAGTATCTAATATTCGGACTAAACGCATCGGGCGGGTTTTAGCCCAACATCAGCCGCGGGATTGTGCAAAAACGGCAAACAAATCATCGCAATCTTTTCAGTGAGCACCGAATAAGCATGATATCCTGGTGACCACAACAACTAAACCAATCACAGTATCCAGGCTACGTGTGCAGCACCCGCTGAAACAGGCAACAATGCACTAACACTCGGAAGAACAAAGCTAACAGGTCATAGTGATGCTAGTTGCCGAGGTGATTAAAGCCTTATTCAGACCAGACCCCAAAAATGCAATGCCGTAAAGGCTAAGCTCTAAACCATAACCCTAAGCTCTAGACCGTAGATGAGCGCCGAAACCCCTCGAAACAGCCCTTTAAGAACCCTTGTAGGCACTTTTAAGAGCCCCGAAAGTCCCTGAACCCTATGTTACAAGAACCCGTAAATGGACCAGACAAGCCAGGGTGCGGGCTCAGAAGCTCGAGTCTAACAAAGGGGGCACAAGCCAGTCGGACAAGGTAATCGACGCTGAAGACCACGAGGCACATCACCTGCTTGGGCTTTAGAGTGTACTGCTTCAGGGTTTAGGGTTTAGGGCGGTTCGAGGTTTTACGGGTTAGGCTTTTCGGCTCGGGTTGACTTCGGGCGTTTGCGAGCCATGTTTTTGACTCGCACCTTCAGCCCTTCGTGACGCAGCGGGGGATCTTATTCATAGGATCATCTACCCAGAAAGCCTAGTATCACTTGCTTCAGGATTGCACCTTCAATCACATTACGTCCCTCTAAAAACGTTAAGATACATGCCTTAATTGAAAGGGTATGGTGCACCATGGGCATCTTCTTACAAAACCAAAGTACCTCCAGTCACTCCAAATCTGACCTTGCGCAGGGGCATCCCTGCTGTGGCATCCAATGCAGAACCCCACATGCCCGGAGCCGTTTAGGCTTCAGGGCATAGGGCTCAGGGTCTAGGCAAGATAAACCTAATACTGACATTCATGATACAAATAGTAAACAAAAACAGTAACAAATAGTAATAACAATAACAATACATAACACCAATAGTGACAATGAAAATACTAACAATCGTTTACCAGGGCTCAACCTAGCCTAATGACGGGCCTTAATAATTAGAATAGGGTTCTTTTAAAGGGCTCCTTGAAAGGATTCTATAAGGATCTATAATAGATGCCGCGTCCAAGCCATCTCTAGACCCCAAAACTCTAGACTTGCAGGAAAGTCCTACCCCCCTAAGCAATAAACTCAAAACCCCAACCTACACAGTAAACCACACTAGGGAGCACCGTTCGCCTGGAAAGAATTTGTACAGTCGCCCAGGTCCGCCATATCGCAGATTCCTTGCACATAATGCGGCTTCACCATGCCTCGTTCGGTGCAGGGCATTTGTAGGCTTCGCTTTTTGGGGATTTTGGGGGGCCTTTCCGACTGCGTACAGCTAGAAGCGTTTGTACGCTTCAGAGTGTAAGTCAGTTTTGGGTTTTGGGCTTTGG
Source organism: Symbiodinium sp. clade A Y106 (assembly GCA_003297005.1). NCBI lineage: Eukaryota > Dinophyceae > Suessiales > Symbiodiniaceae > Symbiodinium > Symbiodinium sp. clade A. The sequence goes on along the minus strand of BGNK01000792.1, from coordinate 106,147 downwards.
GGGTTTAGGGTTTAGGGTTTTGGGTTTAGGGGGCTTGGGGAAAGCGTGAAATCGAAAGAGTGGCTCTTAGGCAGAGCAGTGGCTTTTCAGCGGAGGAATCGGGCATTGCGGGGATGAGTCGGTTTTGCTTCGGCGGGAGTGTAGGATTTCAGTACGCTTACAGAACTCTTACAGGGCAATTAGAGTAGGATGCTACGGGCACACCATAATGACAAAAGAAATTACGCAGTCATGCTCGTGCTTCCTACTCTTGCTTCCGTCTTGAAGTAGTCCTTGAAGGAATGTAGCTTCAAGGTCCGGGCTGGTGAGAAGGCGACGGCTGGTCGTCCTATGCTGCTCCTGCTGCTACCGCCACAATTGCTACTGCTACGATTACTGGACGACGACTGCCACTACTACCCTGTGCCCCCCTGGCTGAACACAGCACAGAGAAATTCAGAAGTGTGTATTGAAGTTTGATAAACCCTAAACCCCCAAGCCTGAAGCCTCTTACCCGAAACTGCAAAGCTCTGCTTCAGCAAGCCTAAACCCCCAAGTCCGAAGCCTCTTACGCCCTCAAGTTCCACGGCTCTCTCCCATCAAAACGGATGAGGCCAATGATAAAGATATGAAGCGAGAATGGAGGAAGCATTGGAATCTTCGGCTTTTTCGGCTCCCATTCGCAGAACACGTGGAAATAGCAGTCTCGCCCCAAAAACCACAAGAAAGAACACTCGAATCTGATTCTGATTCTTGATATTTGTAATGTTTGAACAACGCTTTAGGTATCTACAATCGAAAGCGCTGGCGCTCTGTAAATACCAGCATGTTTGGCTGCAGAAACATAAAAAGGTTACGAAATACTTCGAATATGAGCACTTCACCGTGTTGCATCACTTTTTGAAAATTCAACGCAAAAAATACTTGAATAAACCTTTGTCACGGAAAAGTTGCTTGAAAGACTAGCTTGACAAGGATGGTTCCCTGTCGCACCGTTGGGGAACCCTGCTGCTGCTACTCTGCTACTACTAAGACGACCACGACCACTTCCACTTCCACTTCTCCTTCTCGTTCTCCTTCTGCTTCTACTTCCATTTCCACGTCCACTTCTACTTGTACTTCTACTTCTACTTCTACTTCTACGACTACTAACTGCTACGATTATTACTACTGCTGCTGCTACTACTACTAACCATAAACCAGTACGAACACACAAATCGCATTCAAGAGACGTACGAGGTTCGCAACCGTGACCAGCAGAATGAACCAGAACCAAACCTCATGCCAGGGTGTGGTGGAGGCCACAAGTAGGTAAGTTGCAAAAGACACTGTAAACATAGTCGATCCTTCCAGTCCTTAGATGGGTCCCATACAAAGTGATTCAGGAACCCCTGACTTGCAAGAGCCTCATGTCTATGTGTTATGTGGGTGAAGAGCAATACTCCTTGAAGAGGGATCCCTCAATCAACGAATGCTAGTCGCATGCCTTGATGAAAATATCTCTTAGCTAGGAACCCCCAACATGCTTTGCCTAAGCATTCCGCTTTCATGTAAAAGGGACCCAATGGCCCCAAGGTGCTTGCAGGACTCTTCCTGATGGTTCGGGTCTCCCGACGCAGTGCACCCAAACCCCACATCCCCGACGCTGAACGCATTGGGGTTGAAGGTACATGCTATGATTGAGGGCCAAGTGAGTAGGGTTTAGGGCCGGTTTGAAGCTTTAAGGGTTGGGGTTGCAACGCTGACAGTTCAGGGCGTCAGTGAAGAAGACCCTGCAACAAGCACCCGAAGCCGAAACCAAGATCCCTTCACGAGGGAGCCGCTGAGAAGAGCTCCGCCAGATCAGGGATTCTGGATTCTGTAACTTACAAAAGTGTTCTGGTGAGCTTGAACCAGGCCTGCGCCAATCTGCAGCTGCGATCGTCATCCAGCGTCCTCAGGCTCAGGGTTTGCGCCTTGAGGTGTAGGCTGTGAGGCCTTTAAGGCCTAGGGTTTAGACTCGGGTGTAGGGCTCAGGATTCACGATTGAAGCTTGAAGGCCTTTACGGTGCAAGGTTGCAGGTTTCGGTTGACATTTAGGATTTAGGCAAAGGCTCACACTGCAGGATTCTATGGGGCATAAAGCTGTCACGAATGCGCAACATCCAACTCAACAGGAACCAAGAGTCATGAAGATCCTCTCGATCGTGGTGAGTCGGAGAGTCCTCGGCTGGTGGTTCGAGCGACTTAATCTCTGACTTAAAGCTCTGCGGTAGGATATCAGATCTATTGAAGGCTTCGGACCTAAGATTACATTTCCACCGAACTTGCAGCAATCATCCCTGCCATCTTGTTATTGACAAGTTGCCATGCTGAACGCCACGATCATTGGCTCGTTGGCAACAACAGCAGCAGCAGGAGGAGCAGCAACAACAACAGCAGCAACAGCAGCAGTGACTGCCGCAGCAACAGCAACAGCAACAGCAACAGCCCCTTCATGGAAACTAAGGGCCGGCAGCTCATGTATCGAATCATCGTCGCGATCCTCATCATAATCATCATCCTCATAACCGAACAACCCATCAATCGATCAATCAACCAACCAACCAATCATCAAACAGTCAGTAAATAAGCAAATCAGTAAATAAGTCAGTCAGTCAGTCAGGCAGGCAGGCAGTCAATCAATCAATCCATCAACCAACTAACCAAGCAATCAATCCATCGATCGACAAAGCAACCAGTTCATTCAACTCCATCAACCAATCAATCAACCAACCCACCAACGAACCAATCGATCAATCAATCACTCAGTCAGTCACAAGCAAGCAAGCAAGCAAGAAATCAATCAATCATCAAATCAATCAACCAATCAACCAAACAACCAGTCAACCAAATAACCAATTGACCAATCAACCAACCAATCAACTGATCAACCAAATCATAATGAGTAGCGTCTGCAGCGGCAGGCTGTGAATGCTGCATGCGTGACGTGCTGCTTTGCGTTCCCCTCTAACTTATCACTTATCATTTCATCACCCGTCATCATGACATACTGGATATGTCTCATCTTCGAAGAGCCATAAAGCTACAGCTACGAAGTAATGTAGGGTCCTTGATAATTACCTATGCTATGTTGGGGGTTGCTTGTTATAATTACAGTACAATGGGCCCCAAAACCCTGTTCCAACTACTAAGGCTCCTAACTTCTAGTGTCTGATGCTCCATCCCGAGGGTCGGATGGCCCTCCCTCAGCAGAGCTCGCCGGACGTCCTTCCAGGAACAGAACTTCTTCGAGATGCTCCCGAAAAAGTTCACGTCCTCTTTGGCGGGTTCAGGGCTTCGGGTTCTATGGTTCCTTTCAGGTCCTATGAGGGTTCTAGAAGGAGACGGATGGAGGATCTGGTTTTCCGGATGAAGCTGAGGAAGATTAGGATTACATCAACTACTCTCATCCTTACCATTGCATAATGACACTGGCAATGACTCTGACAGCGCGTGGTTGGGAAAGATGCTACCGAACGGCCTGGTGGCAATGATGTTGTTGATGTTTGCGCTGACACAATGAAGAAGAAAGGCCCAGCGTGGTTCTTCTCGATTTCGTCGATACTAGCATTGCTACTCATCATCGACAGCTAGCCGTACTGGCCTAGTTGCGGGTATACATAGCACTATCATGGTTGCTGCGGAAGTTACGCTCTTTTTATGGCAGCAGGCAGGCTTCGTGGCAGCAGTCAGTGAAGCATGTTTTCAGAAGCAGCACGCTGCAGTGGTAGGAGTAGCGTACTCAGTACGTAGTCGCAGGAGCTGGAGCAGTGACCGAAGCAGTACAGATATCAGCAGTTTGATTCGCAGCAGCAGTTGAGAAGACTTACTTGCCAGTAGTGGTCGTGTGTGTAGAAGTGGCAGTGGTGATAGCAATAGCAGATGCATATGGTGGGAGTCGTCGTCGCTGTCCTGTCGAAGTGTCGTCGTCGTCGCAGTAGGAGTAGGAGTAGGAGTAGGAGTAGGAGTAGGAGTCGGAGTCGGAGTCGGAGTCGGAGTCGGAGTGGCAGTGGCAGCTGCAGCTGCAGCTGCAGTCGCAGCCGCAGCTGCAGCCGCATGGGCAGTGGCAGTAGCAGTAGTAGAAGCAGCAGCAGGAGCAGTAGCTGGGAGGAAGTAGAGCAGCAGCAGCAGCAACCACATCTGCAATCATGACCCCATCTATACAAGTACTGGATTGTCGCTCCGGTTGTCGTCGTCGCCGTCGAAGTGTTTGATTTTGACACTGCCTTTGAAAGCTTGCAGTGCTGCTCCTTTTGCTGCCTTGTATTTGCGAAGAGCAATATAGGGGCCTTACTAATTAGAATAGGGTTTTGGGGCCCATTATACCATAATTATAATAAGAAACCCCCACAATAGTATAGGTCACAATTAAGGCCCCTATAGTATCGATTGCCATTTCACTCACATGGCTTCGGATCGGCCACGGGAGTCGGTCTCAGTCCTCCGGTACTTGGGTCTGTGGCCTTGTGGAACTTCCTGATATAGGGGCCTTAACAATTACCAATACTGTTTTGGCGGTTCCTTATTATAAGCATAGTATAATGGATCCCAAAACCCTATTCTAATTATTAAGGCCCCTGTATTAATTGACGCGGCGGCCTCATCATCCTGTCGGTAGCTTGAAGGCTGATGCATTGGTCGGCATGGCACCCGAGGTGGGCTGTTCTGGTGGATCGCTGTGTCGACCGATGTCTCTTGCGGCTCCCGTTTGTGTCCGTGGTTCCATTGTCGCTGTGCGACACGCGTTGTACAGTCCCACTGTCATCAGTATCCATCCGCTGTTGCTGCATATTCTTCTGTGCATTGTTAATACTGATTTGTCCAATGTCTTGTGAGGTAATGGCTGAATTGTCGCTGCTCTGGCTGTTGCTAATGGGAATTTAATGATCTGAATCTGCTTGCGGTTCTCGGTTCTCTTCTTGGCATGGTACTCACCGCGTGCACGATGATGACGATGGTGGCGGTGATGATGGTAATGTGGTGATGACGACTGGTAGTTTGATTGTAATGTTGTTGTCGCCGTCGTTTGACTAATGCTTAGATCCAGAATTTATCACTCCTTATCGCTTTATCGTTTTGACTGACATCAGTACTGTTTATAGCACCCCTTTGTTTATAGCAACCCTTATAGTGACCCTGAGGGTAACCCCTCCGGTAACCCTACACAACCCTTAGAGTAACCCCGAACCCTGAACCCTTGCTCTTCTTGGTAGTGCTTCCTGCGGGTCCGGTTCGTCGAAGGTGATCATGAGCTTGCAGGACATGTTCCTGAGCTCTTAAAGTCTTAAAGGCCTCCTGTAATCCCTTCAGGGTATTCAGGCAATTCAGGCTTTCTGCTTTGGGCCGGAACGTCTAGTTTTTTCCACGGTCAGGGCGCGCGGGTCTTGGGGTTTAAGTTGGGCTTCAACCGGTCTGAACGACAGAATTCCAGATGCTTGGCTCGGACGGCAGAGGCGTTCTTCGAGCTTTGCAGTGGTCCGCTTGTTGACAGGACCTAGGGCCTAAGCAGGTTCTCAGGAGAGACAAGCTTCCTCACCGCCACGAGCGGCACGTCTTGCCGCAGTGTCCGCTTTGCGAGGTAGTCATAAAGCTCCCAAAAGAAGAACATGTCGAACACCTTCACGCTGGCTTAGGGGCTAAGGGGCTACAAAACATCCACGGCATCGAGCGAACGAGGTATGGAACTAGCTACAAGAGCGCTGTGATGATTTCTGGTCTTCCGGATGGGGGTTTCGTTACAGCAGGATTCTTCTTGCAAGTAGTAAAACACTGTTTTGGATACGACCTGTACTGTACTGCTAACTCTGCACCTGCGACACATGATGTCTCTGACGATTTGTCTGGGCGCATGAAATTACCGCTACCAGTAGCCGACGACGGAAAGCCAACTACAGCTGCGATCGCAGCTTAATGCCATTGTTACTAATAATCTGCCGACGCGCGAAGCTCGACCGTCTATATATTACAGTAGTAGTGACGCTGTGAATGCTGTCTGAAACATACAAAAAGCCCCCTTCCTACTTGCCAGAAGTGGCAACGTTCCGAAGCTACAGCCTGGCAACACTGGACTTCAGGGCTTACCATGATACATTCGGATACTGCGTCAAACCTTCTATTTCCTGCTATAGCTGCCAATGCTCTCAGTATCCTTCTACTCGACCCTGACTGTGGATGAGAACTCGCTCGCTGTTGCTACAGGCGGATTCAGATTAAATTGACATAGTCGCTTCAGAGAAAAAGGGTGCCCATCTAGTTCCTAGGCCGTAGCATTGACATTCAAACCCCCCCCCCCCTACCCTTGAAAAAAAGTGGGCCCATATGGCCTTGTTGGTCGGCGGGAGGAAGGGCAGAGGAAGGCGTTTTGCGTCCTCCCCACTGGAGTCGTAGATGTCGCCACCTATGCTGAACACCTGGCTGCATACGGGCTTAAAGGTTTGGAGCCTATGGTTTAAGGTTCAGGGTTTGGCATGCCCTTGGGAGTTTGGGGTGTTGGGGGGGTGAACAATTAGGGAGTGATAAGCAGCAGCAGCATTACAAGAAATCAAGGTGGTGGAACACTAGTCATAACCACCTGTGCAAGAGAGCGCTTGACGCAACCGATATAAATCTTGCAACCATGCTACTGGTCGTGACAACTGCAGTGCAAGCCGCCAGTCCTGACGCCTTCTACCCCTCAGGAGCCCCTCCCAACTCCATATATCCCACCCCAAACCCCCTCCTAAAAAATCTAAAATCACATACCCCCAACTTCAACGCCCTATGATGTCCTAAAGCAAGCCCTAAGCCCAATACAATCGTCCTCAGACCCTGACAAAGCTACGCAAAACCCCCTTTCACACCCTTCGCCTCCAAAACCATCTAGAACGTCCTGAACAGGCTCCCAAAGCACAGCAGGTCTTCAGCCCTGAACCCCAAACCCTAAACCCCAAACCCCGAACCCTAAACCCTGAACCCTAAACCCCGAGCCCTAAACCCTAAACCCTGAACCGGAAACCCCATGCCTTGCTCCGAGGTCTCACTAAGTGCTCCCTCATCTCCGGCTCGACGCTACTCATCGAAGGCATGGCGGCGAGAAGCCGAGGACTTGCCCGGTCTTGGGGCTGTAGGCTCCCTTCAAAGGGGACCCTGCGACGGAACCCGAGAGTACCCCCTTAAAGGGGACCCTACTCTGGAACCCTATAGTACCTCTTAAGGGTTATAGAGGGCTTCTATGGTGCTCTTTATAGGAGGCTCCAAAACAGTCCTCCGCGAAGGATCCCTCAATGCAGGAGGCTTATCGGCATTCTCAAAAGCTTGTACACGAGCTTATGAAGCTTCTTGAGGGTTTGACCTGAGCTTATGGGCTTGTAGGTTTGTAAGAGGGTTTACATGAGTTTGTATAAGCTCCAAAACACATGTAGGTATTGGCACTGACGGTCACTTACTGGAGATTTCGGCCTTAGATTGTCAGATCAGGGATATTGGACATCTGGCTTGGCCCGATTGTGACAGATCTTCCCTACTTCGCACATTCCTGCTTTGGGCCCGACTGCTCCTGCTTTCGGTTGAGCTAAACCTGGACAACAACTGCTGTGAGGAGCCGATGCCTGCAGATTTGGAACTGGGGGCAGCGGTCAAAGTGGATCGCACATACGCACCTGGACATCACGCACAACACAAGCTGCAAGATACGATCTGCATACCCTGTTCGCCAGCCACGGCACGAGGTTGTAGGTTGCGGCCAGCTTTAGGCGGCACAAAGGCTACCGCCGCAGTGTCCCAAGTGAGAAGAGCAACCACCGAAAAACTCCCCAAGCGAGGGATGGGTGGGAGGGCAAACTTGAGCAACGGCAAGGTCACGATCTCCTCAAGCAGCTTACAAGTCAAGCAGCAAAGATACGATCTGCATTCCCTTTTCGCCAGCCACGGCANAGCGAGGGATGGGTGGGAGGGCAAACTTGAGCAACGGCAAGGTCACGATCTCCTCAAGCAGCTTACAAGTCAAGCAGCAAAGATACGATCTGCATTCCCTTTTCGCCAGCCACGGCACGGGGTTGTAGGTTGCGGCCAGCTTTAGGCTGCACAAAGGCTACCGCCGCAGTGTCCCAAAGTGGCCCAATTCTCACCACAGACAGGCTGTGGGAAGAGCAACCACCGAAAAACTCCACAGCTTTCCCGCAGTAGCCCAGCAGTTCAAGCAAATCTCCACAGACCCCATGCAGTTGCTCAAGAAAAACTGTCAAGAGGAAGGGCGAGCAAGCCTGAGCAGCAGATACCAGGCTGACCTAGGGATACATCGGCTCTCAAAGAAGGCAGCTCGCTGGGGCTTGGGCGCCGGCCCCCCCCCCCTGCCGCCCCCCAGATTCCCGACAGCTCCTGACAGGGGCCGGATTGGGGCGCGGTCTGGGGCCCCCAGGTCAGGCCCTGTCGGGAACCTGTCGGGAGCTGTAGGGAGGGACCTGCACTCCCGCCAAACCCTTCTGGAATGCTTATGGACTCTGGTTCTGGGGGGGTTGCAGGCTGGTGCCAAAGCCGGTGCAAAAATTGGGCAAAACTGGTGCAGAAGTCGCCAGCTAGGGCCTCCAAGCGATCTCTGACGTCAATGGACAAAGAGGGGAGAAAAGTTATCGCCACCACTTCTTGAAGATAAATGTCCATCACCCGCTGGGAGAGCCAGCGGCCCCTTCTGCGAACCAACTCCGAGTTTTCAGTCGAACCCAGCATCCACGTGGCCCCCCCCGGTCTGAAGGAGCTCAAATCAAAAATCTGTCTGCCATCCTCCACCAAGCCCAAACGCTGTTGGAGCTGCTCCAATCGACGGCGAAGTGTGGCTGCCGACTGCCTCCACAGAAGGGCCGTAGGCGGCAGATGGCCGAAGACTATATCAGCCACTTGAATAATATCAACAGGATGAATCCTCGCACTTTGATGTCTTGCAGCTCTTCCTCTAGTCTTTGGATTCTGGATGACGACGAGGGCATGAGACACGCCTGGAGCCGAATCTCTGGGCAGCACAAGGTCAGACCGGCGAGCTGCAAAGAGCTCCCCAGGGCGTAAAAGCCCTGCCCATGCTATCCCAAACAGTGCAGCCTCAACGGCCCATCCCCATGCCAAAGCAGACGCGAAAAGAGCGAGTAGAACTCCAACAGGCATAGCTTTCTGATGACAGTGTGGTTCCTCTGTCAGCCAAGCAAATGCCAGATCCCAAGCGTAAGAGAGACCTCTTCGAGTAGATGGCTTTGCTGAAGCGACTGCGTTTATAGTCTCGGAGTACTTGTAGTACGGGTGGCCTCCTCTGAAGAGCGCCTGCCCATAGCCTACAAGAAGTCCAGCGACCCGTTCAGCGATATCGCCACTAGCAGCCAGCACCGCAGAAACTGAAGTAGCGTGGTTCTCAGCAAGCCAACTGTCGAAAGCCTCAAGAAGCTTCGCGCGGTTACTCCGAGTGACTGGCCTGACAACTCGGTCCGCAACTAAAAGCACAGGTTCACGTCGCTTTGCTCGGCCATGTTCAGCAGGAGTCGAGGGCGCCATCGAAGTCCAAGAAGGGACGGTGCAGGTAGGCGGCCTGAAAGGAAAGAAAAGGTTGCTCAACCGCAAATCCAGGGCGGGAGCGTGCACACAGAGGAGCATGCGACAAGGAGAAAAGAACACAAGTCCAAAAGAGTGGGAGCAAGCACACGAGGCAAAAACCAAGTGACAAGCATTGCAGGAGCTGGAAAGGAGGCGGCAAGGAAAGAGAAGCAGGCCCTCAACAACAGGACCCAAAGTGCAGAAGAAGTCGACGGCTGGCTCGACCACACACGAGTGGGAGCTGCAAGGAAGGAGGTGGAGGAACGGGAAGGGCCCCTCACCAGGAAAGCCAAGGATGCAGTCAAAGTCCATGGCGGAGCGACCACAACAGGTGAGTTCAAGGAAGAGACGAACCCACGAAGCCAAGGGCCGGCGGAAGCGCAAAGCTGACAAGGCATGCCACTCCTGAGCCGAAAGAAGTTCAAAAAGCTTCTTTCCAGCCGATGACCTGAGACTGACGAAACGTGTCGGGTCATCCGCCACATTGAGCTTTGTTGGCGCGAAGCCATACGCAAAGTAGCTGAAGACCGGCGGAACGCTTTAATGCGTATCCCAGTGCCAGCGAGGACGACCTTCCCTTTGCTGCAGCACTTTTTGCAACCTGTGAATCTGCCAGAATGACAGTTCGGGAGTCTGGTCGTTTGCAGCAGTTTCACGGTGCAGGGCGGCAATCACAGCGAGCTCCAACACGTTGATGCGCGAATCGCCTCGCCATGGAATGATGGTCTCGACGGTTCACTCCGCGGCAGCGAGGAGGTCGTTACAGCAAGCCGACTCTATTCCAGGTAGGGGGATCCCTTTCTACAGTAATAGCCCTCTCAAGGCATCTCCAAAGCTCAGCACCCAAAGCATTGCACGCATTCTCGGAAAGCGGCTCACCTGGAAGGGAGGGCCTCCCAGACGAAACCGAGAAAGCATCAAGATGGTCGAGAGGAACCCGTGAGCCCAAACACCTGACCGTACCCGAACAAGGTCGCCTAACAAGCCTCTATCAAGATGCCTAAGAATGCTAGCACTGGGCAGGCACATCTTCCTGAAGACATGGCCCAAGTCCTCGGGGACCTCACTCACACTGAGCAGTACGACTGGTACCTCACAGGCAACGGCAAGCTGAAAGAAAGCCAAAGTCCTTTTCCAAAGGCCTTGTCTGTCCCTCCGGGCACAGGAAACACAGGGAGATCTTAGCAGCAAGCTCCGGACACACTGTGACGAAAGAGCCTCACAGAGCCAAACAGCAAAGGAGGGATTCAGAGTGTCATAATGCCGTGATGAGGCGAGGCAGAGATGCGGTCCCAAATCAAGCCCCTCACACAGGCCAGGTCCACCTATAATCCCAAGACAGCAGCCGATCTCAAGACCATCAAGCGTGAAAGGAACAGGTTTTTGGCCAGGTGCTTCGGGGAAACTAGCGCAAAAACGTCTTCGGCTTCAGGAGCTTCACCACCAGCCTTTAGGACATTCTGCCAAAGGGATCGTGCTATGTTCTCCGCCACAGTACACGAGCAAATGGCGCCCCTGGCCAAGGAGGCGTCAGTAGCATACACCTTTGTGTTTTGCTCAGCAGGCAGGTCAGCAGCGGCGAGCGGAGACAACACTGAAGCCAAAACGAACTCCTCGGCAAGGCGGCGTGACAGCTTTACGGGCCTTCGGCCCTCAGCAGGATCGTCAGCAGCCCTGCTGGCAAGAACGTAAGCCCAGACAACACGACCATGCAAGCTCGTCGGAACAAGAAGGCAGAGGTCCAGGCCGGTGTTGTAATGGGGAGGCGAGCTGCCCTAGAGCACGGGGCGCAGCAGCAGTGACCAGCCGCAACAGGCTGGGCTTTCGCAGTGCGAGGCGGCGGGCCCAACAGCGCCAGTGATTGCACCCCATGTTTTGGCTTTGCTCCCAGCCCCAAGGCCTGGCTGGGCGGAGCAGACGGCCCCGCAGCCAACTGTCTTTCCATTGCCTCCTGGCGCGCTGCAACATCCTCCACGGACTTCATCAGCGCAGGCAACGAGGCAGTGCTGGTCTGGAGCTGGCTTGCCAGGCTGGCAGTGGTTACCCGACTCTTTGGTTGGGCAGGCTTTGCGACTGAAGGCGCGCCACCTCCTAAAGTTGAAGCCTGAGCGGCGAGCTGAGCATCTGTCTTTGTAAGACGCAACACTGCCCGCTTCTTTGGTGCTACCTCCGGTGCCACCTCGTCGGCTGAGTAATATTGCACCCTGTCTGCGCTCCCGTCGCCTTGAGCCCAATCCAGGGCAAGCTGAAGAAGGATGGCTGGATCTGGAATGACCTCTGGCCGGCTGCTCTCGAAGGAAATCAAGAGCTCGGGCAGCTGATCGGCAACATANCCGTCGCCTTGAGCCCAATCCAGGGCAAGCTGAAGAAGGATGGCTGGATCTGGAATGACCTCTGGCCGGCTGCTCTCGAAGGAAATCAAGAGCTCGGGCAGCTGATCGGCAACATAGGGGAGCGGCCTCGAGGGACAAATCCACAACCACAGCCTGCACACTGGCCTCTGCCACTGGAGTATAGGCACCTGCTGAGAAATCCAAAGCGGGGGCCTCGACAGATAGCGAGGGGCCCAGCACATCGTCCATCTGAGCATGAAGGCCTGCCTGAAGTTCCTCTGCTGAAATGACACCCACGGGCAATGCTGCAAGCAAACCGTTTTCCCGTTTTGCAAGGGTCAATGCAAGGCTCTCTAATACACCGACTCCATCCTACACCCACAGTTGTGGAGCCTCTGCAAAACGCAACAAAGCCTCCATCACTGGCTACCAAGCGGCCACTGCAAGCCGGCTACACCTTGGCCTCCAACTCAGAGGGGAAGCCGAGACAGATGGTGAGGAGGACAAGGGCCCCAAAGCGGAGCTGTAAGCACGGAATGAAGTGTACCATGCTGGCCGAACTGACCCACCCCCAACCACAGGGTAAAAGCAAGAAGCCAGCTGCAAGGTTTCTGATGGCAAAGGTGCGGCGCAGTCTCCCGCAAGCACAAGGCGCGCCCACCCCGCCTTCCAAGCACGAAGAATCCGGGCACGCGGGCTCAGATTCGCAGATCCCAGAACCCTAGCTCGATCAAGCCACGCAGCAGGGCAAGCAGGAAAAGTTTGCTCAAGCTCTGGGCGAGAGCGAGGAGGAAACGAGGGCCCGGAATCCTGCAAGGGCACCTGAACAGCAGGGACTGAAGGGCTCGAAAGCAATGAAGAACGAGGCGGAGTGGTTGGCAAGACAGGGCTGGAGGATAAATCCAAAGGAGACCGAGCCCGAACCTCGGAAGCCGATGCAGAAGCAAGCTGCTGAGCCTCCTGATCAAACAGCCTGAGATGCTGGAGCAACCTAGTTGCCTCCCCAAGTGGCCCCCTTATTGTAACCTCAAGGGATCCCACACTTGCAGACAATGCCACCGTGCTAGTGTCGGCCTCTTGCATCCACGTATTGGCGAAGCCTCAGGGAAGCAGCCACAGGCCCCCTTCGGGTCCAGTGAGAAAGGTCAGGGAGGCCCTGAATCCACAGGCAGACCAAAAGCCAGGCACAGAGGAAGGTGGCCGACAGAAAGCCCAGGAGGAAAGAGAGGAGGATGTAGAAGGGGCAGGCGAGACCCCACAGGGTTGTGGTCAAACCCCAGTGGAGGACTCTGAACGAAGATCCCCAATCCATACCCCAGCTCTGCAAACTTGAGCAACGGCAAGGTCACGATTTCCTCAAGCAGCTTACAAGTCAGAGACAATGGATACATGTTTGCAATTATGCACGAGCAGTAACGTATACCTGCGCACAAACACCGGTGGGCGTACCTGACCAACTTGTAAATTGGTTGCGAACTTTACTCATATATCTATCTATCTGTTTATCTATATATATATATGTTATATTTCCTCATTTACTTACTTACTTGCTTACTCATTTATCTATTCGTTTTATATACGTACACATATACATCTACATCTGCATCTCCATATCCATGGCCATCTTCATATGCGCATGCATATACATACACATATACAGAAACATAAACATATGCATATACATATGCATATGCATATACATGTACATATACATATACATATACATGTACATATACATATACATATACATATACGTGTACATATACATATACATATCCATATACATCTACGTACATGTTGTGCCATACACTTCTGTATACAGACATACATACATACATACATAAATACATACATACTTACTTACTTGTTTATTTACATACAGACATACTTACACACACTCATATAATAAAATACATACTTACACATACTACGTGTTTGTTGAACTACTACCTATATGTTTTTCAATTGTTCAAGTATTTACAGACTGTATTTGCTCATTTTATCTGCATGTGTGCATATAAGTACATGTGTACATGCACAAACGCCTGATTCAAATTGTGATTCTCATCCTGCCGGCTCTAACTCATGAGGGTCACTCTGCCGTGAAACGTAGACCCTAAACCCCTAAACCCCTAAACCCTGAACCCTAAACCCTAAAGTGGGTCTGAGGAAGAGGCGCATTGTTCAGCACCACCCCGGCGACCGCCAGAACGGCCACCTGCGACCCCAAGCCGCTACTGTCGGTTTAAGGCTTAGGGTTTAGGGTTTAGGGGTTAGGGTTTAGGGCTACTTCACCGTAAAGGCATGTCCACGGCATATACGTGTTTGCAAACGTTAATAGCATACCGATGCAAGTTATCTCTATAGAACCCTCTCTACTGGCTCATTTTTCGAACCCCCCCCCCCTCTATCACTGAATCACCCTCTCAACCGTGAATCACCAAACCCGCACCCTGGATTAAATTCCAGATCTAAACTCTGAAACCCTGAGCTCTGGATCCTGTGAACCCGAAACTCTGAACCATCACCCGGCGCACGGTAGGGTAGGAGCCCTCGGGAAGGGCGCAGTCCGTGAAAAGGAAAGTGCGGATGATGTCCTGCCGTGACTTCTTCTCTTTGTGCATGGACCAAAATCTTTGCCCGCGCAGGCTTCAACAATCGCAAAGAGAAATTTTTCGGATTCCCCACAGGGGTTTGGTTCTTTGTTTTAAAGTTGAGGTTTGGTTTTTAGGGCTTAAGGGCTTTGCTTGGGCCGGGCTTCATAAGGCTTTAAAGGCCATGAGGGATTGGGGGCTTTGGGTTGGGTTTGGAGGCGTAGGGGTTGAGGATTCAGGGGGAGGGGTTGGCATGGGAGGGAACCACCACCCCAGGAATCCCTCAATATGAATATTAGGGATAGTAATATCGGATAGTATGTCTACTCCTATGTTTACGAGGTTTGTTGCATGAAGTATGAATGAACCGTCCACAACAAAAAGCAACAGTTTTCGAAACATGGCGGAAACATTGATCTAGCCTGGACACCGTGAATCAAAAGACCACCAAGGCCCCCGCCTGGGTGGTGGGACCGCTCTACTTTTCAGTGCCCAATCTTTGGCGTCCTGCCATACGTGGAAACCCGGTCATTGCCAAGTGCCTCCTGAACTTCGGTTTTGGGGGGGGGGGGGGGGGGGGATTTTGGAGACAATCTCAGGAAGACCGCCTCACACTGCAATAAGGCGGTATTTCCGAGATTGTCTTTTCGCCAACGCCGGACAGCGCCCGCCCAGACTCAACAAGGACCGCCTTGCCATGTGGGACTGGGTTCAGAGAGAGCGAGCCTCGACGGATCAAATGAGAACGTGCTCGTGGAAAGCTCAAGGTCTCAAGGTCTCAGTCTCTCAAGAAATTAAACCAGCAACTTACGGGGTATGTGTACCAAAAACATGTCAGCAGCTGAAAGGTAAATTTTCGGTGTCTGTTAGCCGACCAACGAAGGTACAACGTGTGCGAGTCAGTCACTGAGTGTTCGAAGTGTCTGAGGCGCTCGGAGCAGGCATTCGCCTGTGAGCAGGCTAATCTGCACCAACATCAGCCATGGTCAATGTCCTAATCGAGAAAAATTAAGGAGGCCTATGTGAAGTGCATTCAAGAGTCTTCCAGCGCATCGTGCAGAAGGTGAGATGCTGCAAACGATGTTTGTAAGAAGCGGGTTGCTGCTCTTTTTTTAGAGGGGAGTTCTCCAATCCAGGGCAACTTATTTAAGGATTTAGGGGTCCTTATAACTAGCATCCTGGAGGGGCCGAACCCTCAAGACCCTAAACCCTTAACAGAATATAGAGGCCTTCACAACTGGAACAGGCTTTTGGGGTAGACTATCGTAGACCCACAATACGGAACCCGCAGGAATGATCTCGACGCCTTGCTAAGCTTTGCTGCAGTTTGCGGTGCAGCTTAGTGTTGCTCCCTGTGCTATAGTCCATATCAGAGTTGTGATGTCGCGTAGCTGAGAAAATTGTTTTGGTACTTATTCCCTAAACCCTAAACCCTAGACCCTAAACCCCTTCATGCCCCAAAAGTACCTCCAAAAACACTTGCTCCTGGAGAGACTTAAAGGCGATATTCGGGTACTTCTCCTCCCGGATCAGCTTGCCAGGGGCCTGATACAGTTTAAGGTTTAGGGTTTAGGGCTTAGGGTTTAAGGTTTAGGGGTGTCGGGGTTTAAGGTTTTGATTTTTTCTAAAGCCCTCTTCTCCTTTAGCAAGGTTTAGGTTTAAGGTTTAGGCTTACGGTTTGGAGCTTAGGACTTTTGGGGTTAGGGGTTAGAGTTAGCGAGCACCTCAGACTGAATGTGGAAAGCGGAAGCCAGCAGTTTGCAGAATCATCTGAAATCCCTCAGACCCGGGCTGTTGCTGAACCCTTTTCCCACACACTACAAACCCGAAGCGTCAGTATTGCTGCCACTTCTATTGCTTGTCGTAGTCAGTATACTTATTGCATCACCCCGAACCCCTAAACACCAAGAGTGAGCCCTCTACCTCGGACCAGCCCCTAGGCCGCAAATACTGAAACCTCACTCCCAATGCTTCAAACCTAAAGGGTTTAGGGTTTAGGGTCGAGGGCTTAGGGCTTAGGGTTTAGGGTGTAGGGTGTAGGGTTTAGGGTTTAGGGCTTAGGGTGTAGGGTTTAGCTCAAACCCTGAGCTCTCAACCCCGGACCGGAGGCCTTCTGCTGCTTCGGGACCGGATCGCTCCAGTCCACTTCATACAGCATCAGCCTGCGTGTCAAAAAGTGACAGCTCCGGGTTTAGGGTTTCAGGTTTAGGGCTTGGTGGAGGACATAATTTCTGCCGATGGACGAAATCCTGCACTCCCTTAAATACCCCGAAATATGGGAATTGATGAAATAGTACATTCCTTGCGACGGAACATGCAAGACTTTGTCAATCAGCAGCAGGGGTGGAGGGTTCAAGGTCAAGGGGCTCGGGTTTTGCGTCAAGGGCTTGCCATGCACAGCCCTGGAGGTAATGAGGGGTCGTCCATGTCTGAAGATGAAGTGAGTCCGGGGTTAAGGCTTGGGGTTCAGGGTTTCGGGTTCGAGTGGTTAGTGGGCGCAAGGCTCAGGGGATTCGGAGTTTGACGTCTCAGGTTTTGCGCTTAGACTCTGTTGATGCCGGGAAATAATTCCAGGTGCAGCAGGACTCAGTGCGCGCAAGATATCTCAATGCTCGATTCCCCTATCCCGCATATCCTTTGGCAATCAAGTTACATAAGAAAGGATTTAGGCTTCAAGGGGGCATAAACATGCGAAGTGGCGGAACGGGCCAATAAGGAAACCGGTCTCGCCTCGCCTGCCCTTTGCTCCTTCTGAAACGTCCCGCCTGTGCCACAGTTCTAAATACTGCCGTGAGCTGTTGCTCACGGTGTGGAGCTCGCCTTTTTTGTCTTGCTGGGGGTCCCGGGTGTAATCTTCGGGACATTATACATCCTCTTTGTAAAAGCCCCCATGCCTGGTCGTGGTGCCTCCGCAGTCGGCAGAGAGGACGAGCTTGCTGCCGTCAGATAGCGGCTGCGGCTCCAGCTTGGCACCCTCGGCGGATGGGTTTTTTGGTTTAAGCTTCGGGCAGTCTCAGCTTTTGGGCTTGGGCGTTCGAGCTTGCAAGGCTTCAGGTTCGGGCTTGAGATATGTAGTTCGCTCGACCGGAAGTCGTGATACTGTCAGCCGTGCTACGTATGCATCTTGGTGCTACCTATGCACTGTCTCGCCATGTCCGTGAAGTAACCGTTGTCGCTGCCGTCCCTGCCGTCGTCGAAGTCGTCAACGCTTAAGGCCCCATCGGTGCCATCGGCATACTAGTACCGGTTCTACCACTCCGTTTCTGTCACTACGATGACTCGCTCGAAGTGTTGTGTTGTCGCTGCTGGCCGAAAATAAAACAGCGATTACCATTCCAATCTTGCGTTTGCAATCATAAATCCGTTTTAACAGGCACTACCGTCGTAGCAGTAGCAGTAGCCGTAGCCGTACCAGTAGGAGTAGGAGTAGGAGCAGGAGTAGTAGTAGTAGTAGCAGGAGTAGGAGTAGGAGTAGGAGTAGGAATAGCAGCAGCAGCAGCAGCAGGGGTCCCATGGTCATCGCAGTTACTTGCACGAATAGCAGCAGCACAAGCAGTAGTACCACAACAACAACAACAATTACAGATGCCGTGATAAGTTCTGTAGTTTTGAATTCCGCCCAGACTTTGCACGAGCGGCAGCTAGGTGAGGCGGCCGAAATTGCGGCAGATGTGATTGCACCTGGCGAGCGTACCAGGGTCAAGGTCTGGAAGTTTAGGGTTTGGGGTTCATATTGGGTTTAGGGGCTTATGGTTGATGGTTTAGGGTTTAAGGTTTATGGTTCAAGGGTTGTGGACATCCAAAACCTGTCCCTCAGAACTCCGAAATCTTACACTGTGGCCAGCACGGCTTTCTCGGAGATACAAGCCTTTGAGTTCAGCTGCAATACAGGGGCCTCAACAATTAGAATAGGGTTTTGGGGCCCATTATACTATAAATATAACAAGGAACCCTCAGGGCGTAGGACCCACGCAGTTGAGCTGCGAGAGCCTAGCTCCTGATCCTGTGTCTTCTGTTACGGGTTCAGGGTTTAGGGTTTAGGTTTTTTTTTGAACGCCTTTTTCCGTCTGCCCCGAGGAGTCAGGTTTAGGGTTTAGGGTTCAGGGTTTAGGGTTTAGGCTTTCGAGTCTTGGGCCTTGGGGTTTACGATCATCGGCAGCAGCACCACCGAGCCAATAAGAAGTCTGTGTCTGCTATGGCTTGCTGGCCGTGACGATGATTAGCACGGCACTGAAGTTGCTCCACTTCTCTCGGCTATTCAAGGTCTTGCTCTAGGCAGCCAGTGGCGGTCCGAAGTTTGCAGGCATGCTGCAAGGTCCTACCATGATGGCAGGTCCCGAAACGGCCGCTTCCTCTTCGAAACCTGCAACCTGGGCCTCGAGACTTCCACCGCCGTCACATTGGCCATCATCGTTGCCACTGCCGATGTATGTTTACTCATATTGCTAAGCAGACCGTTGCTGCAAATGCCGTTCTTGTTGGCACGGGACTTCTGAAATCCACTGGTTGCTGCCTTGTGGCTATGACTTCTATGACCACTGGCGATAATGGAAAGGCTGTTGCGACGATACTTAAGATACATGTTGCTACCATATCAGTATCTGCGTTGAATTAACACTGCCCACAACATAATGCTACAGTGTTATTGCTGCTATGGTCGTTGGTATTATTCTTGTTCTAGTCCCTATAAGAACCATCACCAGCAGTAGCACCAGCTCCGGCATGATCACAACATGACCAGTACTATGAGAAAGAATTTCGCTATCGGCATCGCAAGACGATGATAACACTATTCTTGGAACCCGCAGAGAGCCCTCATAGAACCAGATATGGGAGTTCCCGAAAATGGGGGACCCAATATAGTACCCTAAATGGTAGGATCCGTATTATAAGGACCCCAAAACAAGGTACTCCGAATTTTCGGAAACTCCCAAGTTACTGTCAGTGGTCAGACCCCAGACCGTTGCGGGGGGCCTCCCCCTCCGCGGCGTCACATCTGGCAACGCGCCAGTTTCGCTTATCCGCGTCGCCTTGGGTTTATGGTTTGGAGCTTGGGCTCCGAGGTTTAGGGTTTAGGGTTCGGGGGTTTAGGGTTTAGGGTTTTGGGTTCGGGGTTTAGGGTTTCGGGGTTTAGGGTTTAGGGGTTTCAGGTTTACGGTTTGAGTGTGTTAATTAGTGTTTTCGTGTTTAAGGGTTTAGGGCTTTCGGCGGTTGCGGCCCGATGGGGGGTTTCGAGTTCATGTAGTGCGTAAGGCTTAGGGTTCAAGGCTTCAGGGTTGCGGGGTGCAGCGTGAAGGCTTATATGGGTGGTTGTCAAAATTAGGGTCCCTTTTTGGGTCCCTATTATAACACGGCACCTATTATTTAGGGTACCCAAAAAGGGACCATAATTTTGACCACCACCCATATAGAGTGTAGGGTGCGACCTGCCCAGGAAGTGCAATTGAAAGCTTGGGGCTGAGGCTGTCGCTACAAGGACCTAGCATCGTAAGGAATCACATCACTAGCAGAAGAGGGTTTTTAAAAACAGAAGAGGGTTTTTAAAAACCCTCTTCTTTTAGGAATCACATCACCACGGTATCCGTTTACCTGAACATTCACGATTACTTGTACGCGCGGTTGCAAGCGCCTTGGCCCTGCTTGAAACCTCTCATATCCTCTTATAACTACCCGTAATAAACCTTTGCATACCCATAAACCCATACCAAAATCCGGCAGCAACTGTATGAAAGACCATGTGTCTAAACACAAAAACACATTTGTCGGGAAACCCACTACAGTTGCGGTACCCATGACCATATCAATTTCACAAATCCTCGAAGAGGGCCCGGCCCTTCGTAAGGAGCGCGGCAGTCGCGGAGGCCGCGGCAAGCCCTGCCAGGCCTGGCATTCCAAAAACTGGCCTAGGAAAACAGGTGGGTTGATGACGATCGCTTTAGGATTTAGGGTTTGGGGTTTAGGGCTTAGGACTACAATCAACTACACCCGCAACATGAGGTCACCCAACATTTCCTCAGTCTGATCACACGGCCGAAAGCCGCTGGGATTTAAGGTTTGGCGAAAGCAGTTTCCCCAAACTCTGTGTCCTAAACCCGAAAACGTAAAGTGTAGCACTTCGAACCCCAGCTTCGCAGCCCTAAACTCTAAGCCTTTACGTCTAAACTGCTCGAGCGTGTTAGGACGTCGGGATTTCCCGGCTCCCACGCTTCCTGCACAGGGCATGGCATTTGGGGCTTTGGTTGGCGCCACGAGGGCTGAAGGATAATGTACTGATTGATAAACGTCGCCCCTGAAAAAGGATGATGCAAGCCTCCCAGCTAGTAAAACAGGGATCTGAATACAAAGGCCTTGAAGACGGGGCTGCCCTTAGTACTCAAGGGTCCAAGGAGTCCAGCTTGGTTGAGTTTTGTGAGGCCATCGAGTGTAAAGCCCGGACGGGACAGGTGGCAAGCTGCTCGCATATGATAAAGGGCCTCAAGACGTAGGATAAGGTTTTGGGGTCTGTGGTACTATAAACGTAATACTGAGCCCTTCTCCCTTCTTCAGGCTTCTGTATTCTCTGCGTGCATCTCTTTTACCTTCACTTTTGCATCTGACCTGTCGGCCGGTTTGGGGTTGAGGGCTTAGGGTGTGGTCGTTGCCATGCTCGTTCAGCTGTTGGCTTCAGATCCCCTCAAGAAGAATCAAAAACAAGGATCCTCACAGAAAGCCCTACCAAGACCTAATATTTAGGGTAGCCCTAAATTTGACAACCACCCATATGCAGCATCCATACACAAATCCTACACCCTGGCCCACCTCTCAGCGAAAAGTCGCTCTGGCCCTGGGCACGCAGCGCCGCATGCCATGGGCACGCTCGAAAGGCTCTCATTGGACCTCCAAGCCCGGGGCTTTGGGTTGAGGCGCAGAAAACCCCTAAAGTCAAAGTAGGAGTCCTGAGCCCTAAACCCTAAACGTGGTGCTTGACAAGGAAAGGCCCATTCTCCCAAAGCTCTGTCTCTTCCGCCTTTCGTGAGGCACGATCTCAAAGAGTCCAACACGCCCAGCAACGAACATGTTGGCAAGCATGTCAGTCAAACCCTTCAAGCTCATGATCTCCGTGATCTCGATTCTTCTTCGTCTATTGCTGGAGCCTTCAGATACCTTGCAACTCCCACCACCACTGCCAGTGTCATCGTCACGCACGCCGAAACTACTACGATTGCCTTACTTGTACAACCTATCGGCTTGCTCTGCAAGAGGAGAACAAGTTCAAGAGCTACCGGTTAGGGATTAGGATTATTGGTTTAGGGTTTCGGGGCTTAGTTGGGTTTAGGATTCTTGGCTTGGGGTGCTCTCGAGGTCGCCTCGGGTGCCATGGCTTCGAAGATAAGCCTTGAGGAAGGCATGGGGCGGGCCACTGCACTTCGGAGCAAACCGTTTTGGGATGTTTAGGGTTTTAGGCTACACCGAGCTTTCCGGGGGCTGATCTAGGCCGGAAGTAGATCGAACCCCATGTGGGGTTGAGGGGCTGACAGAAAGCCCGAATGGTTTTGCTCAAAGACCTTGGCAGGAGCGAACTTCGTGTCCTGCTATTCGTCGGTGTCCGACAAGTGCCGGTTCACCTCTCAACCAGAATCTCCATCGTCCACGGCAAATTGAACCCTCATTCAAGGCAAAACCCTACACCCTAAACTCAACCGGAACCTTAAACCCTAAACATCCCTAGACCTTACAGCCTCAGAAGGGATCCCCCACCAAGGGAACTTTGGAGTTTCTGGTCCCTTCTCCGACCGCTCCGACATTTTGGCGGCTTCAGGGCTTTCCGAGATGGGGCTTAGGGCCCTAGGGGTGGCTTTCGGTGTGGTTTTTTAGGGATCTAAGGACTCATAAATAAAGGCTCTTGGGCCCAAAGACCATACTATATCAGGCTTTTGGGCTATTTTGATCCCTAGGGGTTTAGGATTTGGGAAAAAATAGAGGGGGTTGGCTTTGGGGTCTAGTGTTTCGGTCGCAAGATCTGGGGTTCAGGACAACGGCCTAGCGTTTGGAGCTAGGGTGTAGGGGCTGAGTCTGGGTTTGAGGGCATAGGGTCCAGAAGTTTCAGGGTCGAAGCTTGAGGCCTTCGTTAGGGTGAGGAGAAGCGAGAAGCATGTCAGCTGCACTACTCAAACCTGAGCATCATAATGATCGCAGGCAAAAAAGACTTGTACTAGCTTTGCCAACAAATGCTACTAACAATAATACGGCTGTTGCTTGTCCATGAACTGCAAAGAAGCGGATACGAAAAGCCACCGGAATCTCCTGCAGCTGCATGCGGTCGGGAAGGACTGCAATGAGCAGCAGCCGCATCGCCCTCGAATCCCGAAACCCGAACTCTCAACCCTACACCCTGGACCTTGGATCTAAAACCCTCTAACTCCGGTGCCTGAACATCTAGACCTTTCAAGGCTCGTAGACTCGTCGTAGACGCTCAAGCGAGCGGCCCTGCACCCAGCTCTCAGCGTGCACTTTGTGAGCAAGTCCTGCGAAGGAACTCTCCAGTCTCTAGCGATTTAGGTCTCTCGAGTTTAGGGCTGTTGCTGTCAGGCCTAGGGTTCCCCTTTTAGGGCTGCGGGCTTCAGTCTGAGAGTTGACTTGAGGGCTTAAGATCTAGCCTCGTCTTGCTCAAGCGGCATTACCAATCTGTGCTTCCATTAAAAATCGCATCGGTGCGAGACTGCGCACGCTGTGCTGTTGCCGTTGAGGAAGTCTTTGCAAACTGAGGCTTTCGTCGAATGTTCTACATAAGGCTTTGTTTAGGGCTCAGGGCTGGAAAAGGCCTACGTACATGGAAGGCCTTTTTGGGGGTTCTTACACCATAGCTTGGGAAGAGTGTGATCATGCTTCACGACTTCTGTCACTATCAGTGCTACAGTGGTTGCGGCATGGCATTTGGAAACCTTAGACTGTCCTGCTATAGGGTTCCTGCAATGACGAGTAGATTTGGTTATCGAATACGTGCTGAAGGCTGAATTGTGAAAGACTCCCATGTCAGGGCACTGCCTCGCTCCCCGGCCGGGATGCACATGGAGGCAGGCACCCTTCTGGTCTGCCACGAGCACGGGCTCGTGGCATCGAGGGCAACACAGATCTTCCAATATGCCGACAACAAAAAAGTAACAAGTCTCAAACTTTTGAATCAAGGTATGTTGGAAGATCTGATAAAGGCACAGCATGATCTGCAGTGGGGCGTGCGAATTCGGCAGCAAGCAAGCTGCTGAAAGATGCCACGGAACAAAGAGCACACCTCGACAGGGTTGGGAAAAAACACGGGGTCCCCGGGGGCCGCAACCGCTCCCAAGTGGTGCGCCCAGGGATCAAAACTGTCATCCTACCCGGGGCTTCAACCTCGAAAACCTAAGCTATCCAATCTGGGTAATATAGGGCGGCCTTAACTATTATCATTCTAAACAGGAGCCCGAAAACAGTATCGGTAATGCTGTCTGAACCCCTTCGCCCGGGAGGAGATGCCGAAAGCTGTGCGATCGTCAGCTTGGAGCTCTAAGAGGAGCTTGAGATACATGATATATTCTGTAAGTATAAAAACGAATTCGAAAGGGTTTGAGATATATGATATATATATATGTGGGTCGAACCTTTACGCTCTATTTGACAACCGCCCTCTGCCCAACTACATATTCAAACCTTTTCAGCGAACTCTTAAAAAACCCGTACACCCCATACATGCTATGGGATTTAAGGCTTGAAGTTTAGGGTTTAAGGCTTAGGCTTGGGTTGTAGGGGAGACGTGTTTGTAGACGCCGTGGGCGTTCGGATTTTTACGGTTAAGGTTTAAGGTTTAACGTTTAGCTAAGGGTTTAGGGAACCTTCAAAACGAACACTTAAAGCAACCCTGAAAACGAACCCCATGTATGCAACTTTTTTTGCGTCGGCTCATGCGGGTCATGTCCACACGCGTGGCAAAATACCGATTCAAGCAAACAAAACGGACACACAAACAACACTTCACCTAGTTCAGCGACTCCCCTCTTTCCTCCTCTGACAGGCCCTTTCGCAAAATTGGAAAATGAAAGACACATTCAAAAGAGAACATGCGAAAACAAGAAAAACCTATGTGGCTGGGTGACACCCTCCAGCAAGTTCCAAACGTGAATCTCCTCATCGCTTATTATCGATAAAACACAATTCCTACCACAAAAAAACAAAAGACTTGTCCTCTCCCGGTGCCCACAACGGCTCTGCGGCCACCTCGAGATTGCTTGTTCTTCAAAGTGTATTTGTTTTCGTTTCGTGCAACTTAACTCTGAGAGCCCCACCAACCCACTCTGGACACCAACGTCTTGCGTCTTGGGCTCAACCTTGAAGACAGAATTAACCAAACGAGCGAAACAAAAACAACGAAAAAAACAAACTTCAGTCAGCTAAGACAGAATGAAACAATCGACAGAAACACAAAAACTGCAAAACAAAACTTCGAATCTGAGACGACAGCTTTCTGCACCGGGGTCTTTTCGGCCTCAGCCAGGACACAACAAAAAAACATCAAAAAAAACTGATAAGCAACACCTCTAGCAAAAGGGCACAACCAAAAAACCCAAAAAAACAAAACTTCAGCTCTGAGACGAAGGCTTCGTTTTGCTTGCGGTGCGTTGTCTTCGGGGTTCTGCTTTGGGAGATGATGAAGCAGAGGGGTCAGAGATATTGAAGTGCAATACACGATTCCCGAACAGCTTCTTGAAAACCCCAAACTTCCTTTCAGCATCGTCTTTCTCCATCTTGACGGGAACCTGAGTATATTTGTGCAAGATGGCTACTGGGAATTTCCAGACTGCGGAAAAACTCACAATAAAGAGGTTTAAATCGCAAGTTGAATCCAAAACATATGTCTTAACCACAACTAAGCAACTCCTTGGAACTTGGCGGGGCCATCCTCTTTCTTCAAGGACTCCTCTTTGCTGTTGGTGCTAGGAATTAATGATTCGTGCCTTGCATGCTCTCCTTTGGGGCCGCGCGCTTGAAGAGGCTGAAGACGCGGATGCGACCAAGTTACTTGCGGAAATTTTCTGACTGACACCTTTTGGCCTCCCTGTCCGGAACAGCGGAATTGTCCTTGTTAAGGTAGAGGATGGTCTTGGCATCAATGCCTGCGAGCTCGGGGCGGTTCCCCTGGATGAACCTTTGGCCCGTAAAAGCACTCTTGCCATTGATGGTGCTGCAAGAGGATACAACTTCACCATCCAGAGCAGCCTGAAAATTCAAATACCATTGAAGATGATTGCTGTCTGCTCCCTGGCTGGAAATCTTGCCCCTCAAGTAAGCGTGCTACTTTGGCCTTGCACATAAGCACACCATCCCATGGTCCTTGGCTGGCCAAGTACGACATTTCACGGGCTGTTTTTGGTACTGGGGGAACGGACGTAGATGCAAATGTCTGTGAAAACTACAACCGCTGACCGCTTGCATACACCGATCAGAGAGTCTTCATTAAGGATGGAAACACAATCTTGAAGAAGCTCTCAAACGAAACCTCATCCGACGAGACATTCGCGGCCATGGGCGCTCTTCCTTGCGGTCGTAAGGATCTGAGCATGCTTGGAAGAACTGGTTCTTCTCGTAGGAAGAGGCGTTGTACCGAGCCATCGTTTTGCGATCGATCCCAGAGACCTCAGTGACAGCCTTCATGGATGCAGGCTGCTCCAAATTCAGGTTTCCGTCAGCGAAATGCTGGGTTTGGTGCGACGCCCACGCTCTTTGCGGAAGTAATCCAAGTGGTTGGCGGTTTGGAAGGAAAGCTTGTCATCCGAGCTATGCTCTCGAATCTTCCAAAAAGCAGACATCAAGTTGGCCATGGTGTAAGACAAGGGACTCTTCCCGATCTCGGACTTCCAAATCCAGATGATGGCATGCTCGAGGACGAAGGGCAACAACGGCGCAGCGACAAGGTTGAGGGCCCACGGCTTGAAGCCGACCAAAGAAAGAGGCCAATCGGAAATGGTGTTGGGCCGGCTGCCTTGATCTGCACGGCAACGAAGAAACTCTTGGACCGTGCTTTTGTCCCACCACAAATGGGTTTCCGGATGTCTTCTGTTTCCCTGACAAACTTGGTTGTTGTTTGCAGGCACATGCTTCTGGCATCGAACCTGCAATCCACCCATGCCCTCCAGAAGGTATTGGAGGGCAGGGCTTTCCTTTCTGGTTGCCGATCTCTAGAGCTCGGCCCACAGACATAGACCTGATGGTATGTGCATGACCTTTGCTGCGTCAGCAAGCCGGATGTGTTTGATGATGTTCCGTTTTCCTTCAGCGAGTGGTAGCACTACCAGCTGTGTATTGAATGGGGCCATGTTGTTGCTTGGGACCTTGATAAGATGCGAAAGATCTTAGTAGCGCTGTTGAAGAAACAGGGTCTCTACTCTCTACCTCCTTCAGTCGATAGTTCCCTCGTACTCAAGCAGCACGTCTAGAAACTGGACCTTCTTTTTGATACCATCATCGATTCCGTCCCTAGCGGGCAGGTCCCCGATCTTGACAAAGCCTTTGTTCACCATCATAGGCCTTTCCAACCCCATCACTTTCATGCTGCCGGTGTCGGCTATGGGTTCATCCCCGGTGATATTGCCATCTAAATTCGTTTCGTCTACCGACACTGCCAAAGAGATTGAGCGATGCGGAGCAACCGATGCCATGGTGTCTTCACAGCTAGAGGGATCTACAATGTCACCACGGAGCTGGTAATGCTGACACGAAGACCAACCGTGCAAGCTCTTTCAGAGACATTTGTCGCTGGTTTGCTGCGCACCCAACACACTCGCTCAGCAATCTTTCTCTCTGCACTTGCGAGTGTTAGGCGGTGATCTGGGTGAATCGACAGAGCCTGGTTCCAGGCTTAATCCAACATAAAATTGAACATGTCCTCTGCCGTCAACTCAGCTTCCTCAGGGGATATTTTGAAGAAGATGTCGCGCACGCGATATACGATAGATCCTTGGGATGTTCTCACAGTGCGAGGAAATAGAGTGTTCGTTACTACCGTACACTAACAAAAGAATCAGACAAAGGATCAAATTCGGATTAGGATCCGCTAGGCACTGTTCCGATTCGTCGTTCCCACTCTGTTGGGGCACACGGGACCGGTTCACCAAGCGGCTCTGCGTAGTCAAAGATGACTCGCGTGATTTCGGCTGGAACGCTCCCAAGGAAAGGAGCGGATATTCTAATCTTGGTGCGGCTCGAATTTTGACACAGCAGCTTCGAAACTATGGCTTTGCAGCTCGGAAGCCTAAAATATTGGGACCCTCATGGTTTTGGGACTGTGGGAAAGCACAAGTGCTGAGAGGTCCGAATGTTTTGGGTGTGTGGGAGCCGAAAACATTGGTACCTCTCATGGTTTTGAACATCCTGGCATGCGAAAGTGCTGAGAGGTCCCCATGTTTTGAAGGTTTAGGAGCCCAAAACTCTGTAACGTCTCAATAAGACCAAGAAAACCAATGTTTCAGAGTGTTTGGGGAGGGCGGACCCAGCGACTCCAGAGCATTGGTTTTATTGGTTTTTAATGGGACCTTACAGGATCTCACGGTTTTGGACTGTGTGGGAGAGCATCGCGGTTTTGGAACTGTGTGGGAAAGCACGATCGTGCTTTGGGACTGTGAGGGGGAACACAAATTACGAGTAGGACTATTCGGAACACAGGTGCAAACAAGCCTCCCTGGATGACTTAGTGCCGAATCGACCTGTTGAGCTCCGGGAGGGACAGCATACATATATATATATACTGTAAGTATATAAAGGAACCCTGAGGAATAATGTTGGCTGGACTCAACGCTTCCGGGGATTGCGGGGCAGGGCTCAACGCTTCTTTAGGGGGTCAAGGCTTGAGATCCAGCTCACGGTCTGGGGGGCGGGGGTGGGGGTTAGGATTTAGGGAGAGTCGATGTTGTGGACTTTAATTGCATATGTCATCAACTCTTCACGAATAACCCTCAACTTGCCGAGAAACAGGCAATGAAATGTTAGCTGTATCGGACAGCTAAGACCATTCCATGGCGCTGGTGTCACAAGGTGTTGCAGAACGGCAATTCAATAGCCCAATGTACAAAGTCGGTTGAGGATGAGAAACAACGTCTGTAAGATAAACCATCTCGGCATGGTATAACGATACAACCAAAGTTCAGCAAAGGTCTGTCTACTTCAGTAGTTTTAGTATCATGCAAAGGATGCAGCATGGCAAGCTTTAAAAGTCTGTTGCAGAGTTGATACGAATAGCACATCGTAGCAGAATGTGACACCATATCACACGGATAGATTGCTTTGCAACACATTGTCGCACCACAATGCAATGCTGCGTTGCTCTCATATCTGCTAGAGTTTAGGGTTTTAGGGTGGAGGGTCTAGAGCTTAGGGTCCAAGAGTTAAGGTTTAAGGTTTTAGGATTTAGGGACCTTCAACGCTGAACCCAAAGAGCCCGAAACTGGCGAGCATGAACCGCCTTGGCTGCGGCTGACAAGCGCTGGCTTCGCTACCGTCGGGATCGGCGCTCCAGGGAAACTCTGGCAAAGGGGCTTCTAGGAGTTTCGGCTTGCGGTGTCTTAGAACTCTGTCGCAGAAACTTGTCAAGATCACAGTGTCATTACTTGAAGTGCCTGAGCTCGCGTTCACATGGCTCAGGCTCTGTAGATTTGACCGGTGCTGTGGCTAACCGACAACTTACGATGGTTATGCCTGCAATCCTCTGCGCCCGAAGCCAGCACTTCAAAAGCCAGCAGCATACCGCTAACTGTCGTCAACATAGGCGGCAGCTACTTCGATCAGCCGTCCTTTGTCTGGGGAGCGAGCTAGAACGCATGAAACGGGCTGCCCCCACCGGAAAACCATCGTGGGGTCACAAGAAAACTTTGTCAGATAACAGGCGGAACACCTCTCGAGCCGCTGCATCCAGAGGGCATGTTTTGCACTCTCTGGAAGCCTTGCCTGGGTTCTTGTTAAGGAATTACCTTTAAGTTACCAGAATAAAGATCTATGATAAATAAGATGGTTTCCTCATTATAGCAACTTAAATTACGTCCCTTAACAAGAACCCAGTTGCGAGGATGCCCGGCACCTGCAAGGACGACCAGCCCAATGTTGCCTTCGATCACGGCGGCTACGCGTCGGGCGCGGGTGTGTTTTTTGGGGGCCTTCATACTTAGAGTAGGGTTCCCTTTTAAGGGCTCTACCTTTTAAGGGCTCCTTTCAGGGTTCTATAAGGGATCTACATAGGGGCCTTCATATGGGGTTTTGGGGGAGTTCTACTGTACTTTCATTGTAATAAGGCGCCCTACGGAATGCTATTGTTAACTATGCCCCCTACACCCTAAACCCTAAACCCAAAACCCTAAACTAGCCTGGAGGTCCGGGTACCAGCTCCATGCTACAGGATCCTCACGACAGAGGAGTCTCATTGACTCATTCCCGGAGGGTGCCGGCAGCCCTATTATCCGACATGGCATGTCGTAATATAGGGGCCTTAATAATTAGAATAGGGTTTCGGGGCCCATTTTTACGATAAATATAAAAAGGAAGCCCCAAAGTAGAATAGGTAATTCTTAAGGCCCCTACATTAAATGAACTTTAGCACGCTGCTCTACCTGTTCAGGGCCCTGTCCGAGACTTCATTGGGCATGGCATCCACAAGATCGAAAGCACGACGGAACTCAGGGCAAGTTGATTCGATCCTAGGGTTTGGAGTAACTGGCGCCCCCGGAGTACTACAAGTAGAATGCTTCTCTGGCAATCTGGTAATGTGTGTGGTTCGCGTTGGCGTGTCGGTAGCATGGTCTTGCAGCTCTCATTTCCGCTCGGCACCATACTTGCTAGCCTCTGACGCTTCCGCCTCCGTGGCGCTGGACAGGTTCAGCCCGGCCAGCACTGTAAGTGACTCAAAACGTTGGCATGTCACACGGCGCAGTCTCAGATGTCAATGAGACGGTCGCTCAAGGCGGGCGAGCCTGCAGCCAAAGTGTCTCCCTACGAAACAACGACTCCTCTAGACTTCACAAGAGCGAGACTATAGTCAACAGAATAGCACATGTACAGGGCCTTTCCGCGTGCAGGCACATTACGCTTGAAGAGGAGCTGCCGACGGACGTTGAAGTGCAGCCTTTCGAGCGGAGGCTCGCAGTGAACACTTTCATCAAGGGTTCCCATAAAGGTTCCTGTAAAGGGTCTAGCAAAGGGTCTGATCAAGGTTCTATGAGGGTTATAGGGGATCCATCTATCCGTCCATCCATCCACCCATCCATCTGTGGCGTTGGCGGTCTGGGGGTCTAGGGTAAAGGGTTTAGAGTAAAAGCCACAAACACCGGATCATGCAACTTGAAAAACATCCGTCCGCACTTACCGCAGAAGCTCCGAGTACTCAAAGCGTAGTAGGCGAAAGAATATTTATGATGATCATGACGACAACGATGATGATCATGATAGCGATGATGATGTTTAGTATTACGACTTTTTGAAATACTATTAAGTTGTATATGACTACGGTAGTAGTACTCACCAAAACAAGATGCTTACAATATTTTCCTGGCATTGGCAGCAACAACAGCATGATAATGTTAAAGATGATGCTCATGGACATAACGGTAACACAGATCATAAAACAGTAAGACTAATGAAAAACATGAGATGATACTGAAAATCATGAGACTGATGACGATAAGAATTTGATAATGATAGCAAATAATATAACCGCATTGATGACGACAATCTTCTCTACGACTCCTCATGCATTGTTCCGCCTGCTCCTTCCACTCCTGTAGCTGCAGCCCTTCCTCCGCCGCGCACGGCTTCAATTAATGTAGGAGCCCAATTAATTAGAATAGGGTTTTGGAGGGTTCCTTAGTATGATTCTAGTATAATATACCCCCAAACCCTGTTCTGATTAAGGCCCCTACATTACATCCCAGCTCTTCTTCTCGGGATTGGGATTTAGGGTCAGTGCAAACGCCGTGCTAGGCCCCATGCTGGTCTGCAATGCTCTTCATCTCGTCATCTGAAACTGGCAGACCGCAAGACTGCTTCCGCAGCACATGAGCTCGGAAGTTGTAACTGTGAAAAACATCAGACTCCTCAGGCTGCTCCCTGCGTTTTCAACTTGCCTGGGACTATGCGAAGAGAATGGTTGTGGCGATGACGAGTGTGGTGATGCTGATGACGATGATGATGGTGGTGATGATGACGAAGAGGAGGATGACGTTGGCGATGATGGCGGTGATAGATGGAATGATTGTTGCGATGACGGAGTGATGACGTTGGTGACGACAGCTAGGAGGATGCTGAGGATGCTGATGATGATTACAATCATGATGATGATGATAATAATGCTGATGCTGATGATGATGATGCTGATGGTGCAACAACTGGTGATAACTAGGAGGAAATAAACATACAAGTAAAATCAGTCATTGGTCCCCTGCTAAGAGCTAAGCCCGACCGGGCGGCCGCCATAAGACGACGATGACGATCCTGTCAGGGGGGCGTACGCTTGTTTAGCCTCTTTTCGGTTCGGGATACCTTGTTGATGAGCTGGTTGACCGAAGCAGCAGGTTGTGAAAAGCGGCATGTTGAGAAAAAAACTGATGGCCACCACTCGGCGATTCTCTACAGACTTGAAACCTTAACAGCCTTCTGGGTTGTAGTGGACTGTTCCAGCAAAAGCCCGTATGTTACGGAAAATGGTTGACCTCTCGGTGCTCTCCGACCCGAACGGTGAGCAGCAAGACCACACATCAGACAGCAGCATCGAGTACAGCATCGTAAGCATCATGGCATCATCATCATCATCATCACCGCCGACACAATCATGTGTCAGCAGCAGATTCAGTAGTCGTAGTGGCAGCCGGACGGCCGGACGGCCGTCACTTGCTCCTGACACTTCTTGGTGGTCACTCTCTACTGGCATTACTATTCTTTTGCTGCTGCGAGGAGTGCTGTCTCGCACAAATCCAATCCTTGCGAAGGACGGCGACAAGTCAGTGGCCGTTTACTATCTGAACCCTGCTACCAGATCACTAATCACAATAGTACCTGTATTCGCAATAGTACCAGTAGTAGTAATTCATTCTTTCGGTGTCTTTGCTACTCGTCGCTCGAAGATGAGGATGGGACCATCATCAAGTTCGGAGGACGAAGGAGAGGACCTCGGCCAGTGCCAGCTCCAAGTCATAATACCATCCATAGAAGCAGTACACAGCTCTTGGGGTTTAGCGTTTAGGATTTAGGGTCACCGTCCAGCAGAAGCACCAGCACCGCTGATCAGCATCAGCATAATCATTCAAGTCCTTATCTCCTTCTTCTTGATCCTCATCGTCATCGTCACAGCTCATAAACTCTACAAGCCTGGAAATTACTGGAAATTCCTGAGCCCCCGAGCAACTGAACAGCTCCTGACCAAGAGTCCTGAAGCTAAGGATCCGTCATGTAAGCCTCCCCCAGGATGCACTCAATACTAAGACATGGTTTTTTGAATCATCCCAGATTCAAAACAGGAACTCTCTGCGTCCGAAACTCTAAACCACCCTGAATCCGCAACCTCATACCCCCCAACTCCTCCACCTTCAACCCCAACAACCCACGACCTTAAGCCTCTAATACCCTCCAACCCCTCTGCCAGAGCTTAAGGAAATGGAAGTCTTGGGCGCCCAGGCGCGTCTGAAATGCTGGAGGGGGTGCTTATGCCCGTGCTCAGGCTGCCTCCTCCCAATGCCTGGCTGAAGAAGGTGAGATGCGGGGTTTAGGTTTACGGTTTAGGGTTTAGGTTTAGGGTTTACGGAGGTTCAAGTGCCCTTTTGATGTTCCCCGTTCTGGCCAGCAGCTGGCTAGTACTGCTCGAAGGTTGTCGTATCTCAAAATGCAATCGTCACCAACAACATAATGGCAAACAGTACCTGCAGCAACGACGACAATAGCAACAAAGAAGCCGTCGTCGTCACAGCAATTATTTGGTAGAAGCCCGTAGAAGTAGTTGCAGGTGCAGTATGCTTTCCATATACTCTCAAAACACAGTTACGATTTGGGATTGATCAGACACTTAAAATCACTGCATGGGTCCTTTGAGGGTTCAAGTTTTAATCTCCAGACCATGAGTTAAGCCGCAACAGCTCATCAGAAAGGGTGCCCCATCTTTGGACGCCTCCATCTGGAGAGGCACGGAATTCGCCCTGTGCCCAAACTCTACTCTGTGAGCCGCAACCTCTCAATGCGTTGAAGTGATACCTGATCCCCAAAAAGTCCCCCCCGCTCCTTCCCCCCCTCTCCCTCCCACACGGCTCTCCTTGGTGCGCTGACCTCAGTCGCAGCAAGGACAGTCCTGCTTGCAACTTCTGTCCCTCCGCTGCCCCGGATCCTGAAAGTTCGGGGGGCTTGTGGAGGAGGGGGTTCGGGCTCAAGTGGCGAAATTTTTCATGAGGATTCATGGATAAAGTCTAGGGTGTGCTCTTTTGGCGCTTCGGCCCAGCATTCCGAAGGCCACTCCTGCAACTCGTCGCGTCAGGAACTGAGCCCACCAGCCAGGTCACACCCTGCTTCCTGCAACACCATGATGAAACGTCAAAAATCCTCGGTCCAGAACCCACCCAGAAGTATGAGCGTGCTTAACACGCTGCCGCACGAGACCTCCAAACAGGAACAGCCTTGTCGTCATCCGGACGGCAATCCCATAAAAATCACCATCACCTTCATCATCACAACTATCATCACCGTCTAAAGCACCATCGACACCACCATCATCGTCATCATGAACAATACAAACAGTGAAGGAACAGCAGGGGCAGCGTCAGCGGCAACAGAAGATCATCACCACTTTCATCCGGGTCTCTGTCGTGGCATCATCACAAATGGTCTTGCGACGGTGAAAACCGTTTTGCTTCCGCCTAGTGTAGGGGCCTTTATAACTAGAATAGGGTTCCTAATTATAGTTATAGTATAATGTACCCCAAAACCCTCTTCTAATTATTAAGTCCCTATAATAGCCCTTGTATACCCCTTTAAAGGAACCCGATTCTAATCATTAAGGCCCCCATATTAGCTTTCTTCTCATCGTGCACCCCCGGGCGCCCCGCAGGCAGGGCTCGGTGGAGCCTCATCGACCTTCGCGCCGTTCTCCTGAGCACCAGGGAAAGGAATCCGGCCACCTGGGGGTTTCCGAAAATAGGAGACCCTAACATAGCACCCTAAATAGTAGGATTCGATCCTTACTATAAGGACCCTAAAATAAGGCACCCCTAATTGTCGGAAACTCCCACATCAGTGATAGGCGATGCAGTAGAGCTTGCCCCCCAGAATCGGGGAGACTAGGACTTCCTGCACCTAGCATTCGAGGTTCCAACCCCACCCCTCTAAGCCGCACGAAACCCCCGAACGCCGAAACCTCCCTAAAACCTACGGCTGTCCGAAAACAAAGGCCCTTGCGCACACCGGTAGCAGGGCAGTGGGCTTTCGCTGCCGCCTGCGCCTCTCACAATTCAAGAGGTTTAGGGTGTAGGGCATAGGGTTTAGGGGTTTTAGGGTTTAGGTTTAGCAAACTTTTGTAAGAGCTTTTGGCTAAGGGTGTATGAATGTAGGAAGCTCCAGAAGAGTCCCTGAAGTTTGGCAACGGAGCTCGGATTAAAAAAGGCTTTGGGGGTGTTACGCTTTGGGCTTAGTGTTTAGGGCGTGGGGGTTTGTTCTTGGCACGTTTGGGTATAGCATTTATGGTGAGGGAGCAGGGGCCTGTGTAGTTGTCCCTAGCATTTCGCGCTTCAAGGCTGCACTCCTTTTTTGCGCGGAGTCTTCAAACAGGTCAAAGGCAAGCATACCCTGCCCAAGGCCTTAACCCTAAACCCTAAACCAAGACCCCTTAACCCTTTAAGCCCTGAAGTCTAAACCCAGTGGGGGAGCCTCCTTGGGCGCTTTTCCGCAGAGGCCTGCTCGAAAGCAATGGTCTCTATCATAGGCCTTGATAATTGGAATAGGGTTCTGTTATTGGGGACTGTTAGTTGACGATAGAGGTTCAACATAAGGGCTGAGGGAGTTTTGAGTAGGGTTTAGGGGTATGGTGTAGCAGAAGTATAGGCGGTGTGGNGGCGGGTGGTGGGTGGTGGTGGGTGGTGGTGGGTGGTTGTTGGTGGTGGTGGGTGGTTGTTGGTGGTGGTGGTGGTGGTCCAAGCAACCCGAAGGAATAATGTTACGAATGATTCAGGCCTCTACGTGATCCTAGACCTCAGGTCGATAATGAAGTCTCTTTGTGTTTTTAACGTCTACGACAAACCCTCCAAGCTAGGTACGAGGGCTGAAACCTCAACTTTGGGGGGGAATGCAAGGCGGAGCTGAAAAACAAAACCTACACCAGGCATGTCAGGCTGAAAAGTTCGGCTTGCCGGCGAAGAGTCTCGGATTTGAGCATGGAGGCGTTGCGAAGACATCACAACGGATCGAGTGCAAAGGGCTGACGGACAAGATACGTTAACCTAAAAAAGACTGAATAGCGTATGCTTTACTATAACAATACGATAAAACATAAGGACTACTTTGAAGGATCGAGCCCTAGTGACCTCGGCTTTAAAGGCAATACTGTACAAGGACTTTCATAATTGGAATAGGGTTTTAGGGTATACTGTAATAAATAGAACAAGGAACCCTTAAGGAATAATATTGGTAGTGATTGAGGTCTCTATAATACGGATTGAGCACTTCGTTCATTGTCATTGTTTTTTGATGCTGCTATAGCTCTGAGTATGATCATCATTGAAGCAGGTAGCTCTTTGTTTTTCTGGTTATCACTACACTAGTATCATCATTAACATCTTTTATCACAATTGCTACTACGTTTATGTTTACTTTTGGCATGATACTTTCTATACGGTATTCATTGTCAGATCCAAGCATCCATAGCGCTTGGCTATGAGAACGCAAGGCTCTGGTGTTTCTGCGATCTTCGTGTTTGGGAGTGCCTGTTTAGGGCGATTAGGACAAGATGATCAGTGCAATGGTTCAGCATGTCGCCCATCCGAGGACGAGTACGACAACAACGACGATGATGCCGG
Source organism: Symbiodinium sp. clade A Y106 (assembly GCA_003297005.1). Classification (NCBI taxonomy): domain Eukaryota; class Dinophyceae; order Suessiales; family Symbiodiniaceae; genus Symbiodinium; species Symbiodinium sp. clade A. The sequence goes on along the minus strand of BGNK01000792.1, from coordinate 69,631 downwards.
CGTACTGCCAGCATTGCTACTATTGCGACCAGTTGGTCGTGCAATCTCGTACTTGTGCGTTTCCACTGGTCGGTCCTGCCACTGTTGCGAACATGACAACGAGTGCTGCTGGTGCTATTCTCCATATATGGTGGTGAGTAGTACCGATGTGCTGGTTATGCTTGTTGTCACTATCGGAAAGGTCGAAAAGGCACTGCAACCTGCAGAATCTGGAATGTCTTCCGGTCATGGCCTCCTCTCGCTGTTTGGACCTCGCACAAACCCACAAGCCCAAACCTTTGTCCTGAAAACCTAAGCTGTCGATTCCTGAGCCTCAGTAAACTTGAAACCCCGAACCCTGAACCTCAAGAGCTCACTCCGTATCCTGGAGACTAATCCCTAAAACACTTTGTAGCCCTCTCGACTCGTACAAGTTGGGGTTGGAATATTCGTGAGGAAACCTCGTTCGGGATTTGGGGTGTACGGCTTGGGTTGTTGCAGATTTTCGGTTTCGTGCACGGTTACAAGGTTAAGGGCGTAGGCGACTCGCGGGAATCAGATCTCTGCAGCGTCTGCCAATTATTCATCCGCAGGGCTCCGTAGCCAGGGCTGCATTATGCAGTGTCAGCATTCAGTCCTATGCAAGCCTGCAGCCCTCTGTGTACCCGGCGTATCACCTCCAATCTGTGCCGTGCCTGGTGGCAGACGGGCATGTGGGGCCATTTTAACAGCGTTCAACCACACCTCCTGCACCGGCAAACTCATCGAGAAGTATGTGTAATAGCACAGGTCATCGCAAGGCCATAAACAAAGATTGAAAGAATAATATCTGAAAAACAACATTGCTCCTCATTGCTATGAATTGGCTACTACCTGACTACCTTCAGCGTCAGTGTCAATGGATTTTCGGGGCCGCTGTCAACCGCGGCTGCACACAACTTCTAAGACTACAGAAGCTTCCATACATTGATGATGGTCTTGACGACCATGACATGAACCTACGACGGAGCAATTATTCACACTGCGCAAATGTCAACCATAATCGCAACTGCAAGACCGTAGCCGTAAGACTTGCGATACGGCCGGGAAGATATGCAAGCCTGTAATCAAAGGGTCCTCAAACATCCTTCAACCATCAACCCCAACATCCCATCGAAAGCAAGCCAGAAACCGTCAATGCCCGACATGAGCTACTGACAGCATAACTACTTTACTAAACCCAAAACGACATGGTTCTTGACTCTTGAATGAACACACATTGCTGCCCATCGGGTTCCCAAACAACAACAAAACCTGTGCGACCACAACGCAAGCCAGCTTGATTTTACAGGCGCTGCTTAGGCAAGGTGAAACTTTGAAACGTTCGTTCAGTTGACACAGTCTCTCGTCCCTCCACCCTGTGGATGCAAGAACAAACCATGCAACCATCAGAAGATCAATTGGTTGCATGGAATGTTCTTGCAAGCACAGGGCCACAGGGTGGAAACAGCAACTACGACGAGAAAGCGACCTTGAAACCCGCTTTGACGCAACATCGAATCAACAGACCGCCAAGTCCTTCGCGGTAGGGTGTTGGACCCACTGGCCGCATCGATGTAGCCGGCCACTGTCCGAGATTTCTGCGAAGCTGCCAGTGTGAAGGCACAAGGCCGAGACCCGGTCGCGAACGCTTCAACTAATTTCAATCGCTTGCTGGCGCGACGTCGTGCCGTCACGAAGGAAAGCATGTTTTGCTGCAAGGTGTTGTTTAACCAAGACATGGCAAGCTCCCCAAAGCTTTTCCGGCTTCAGCCAGCTCGCCATCCCGCAGGGTTACGAACAGCTTGTCAAGCTCGTCTCGCTTCAGCTTTGACCGAAACTTGAGCCCCGGGGCTAGCCACATTTCCAGTGCCCGGCCTTTTGGGACTGAGAGGTGAGTGTCTGGGCTCCGACTTGTGTGGTTTATTCTTCGAGGTTCAGTGATAACACCACGTCTCATCCCCAGAAGACATTTAAACACTAGCCGTCTCTCTAAGAATCTGTCGCGACTTCTACCGCTCTAATGTATAGTATGCCATGCTAGGATCCGCTATGCTGTACTACACCATTATGGTATACTACAATACCGTACAATACAGCCAAAACACTGCAATACAACATAAGTAGTGTAGGATATCACGACATACAAAATGTCGTCGCACAGGGGCTCAATGTGGAGATTTGCCGCGCAGCCTGCGTTGGAGTTCCGGCATCGTAGGAACGCTGCCGCCTGTCACAACAGAAGGGATGGCACAAGGCTATCGATTGTCATCATGCAGTTGCAGTGTCATTATCTCCGGTACTAGCAACGTGCAACACTGTCACCAGGATTGTTCTAACGACCGTTAGCAGCGTCTGGCTATTATCCTGGGAAGTGCTGTTGAAACTAGCCTTACTGATGCGGCATTACTAGCACGAACACCCGTGTTACATGAGTATTCGCAGCCTGGTTTGGATCCAGCCAGCAGAATGGTTCAAGCGACGCCCTTCCTATTATATATATATATATATGGAGCAATATAGGTGCCTGGTCGATGGAGAAGAACACAGCAGGACCGTTTACGGCCAACGCAGACTCCATAGCTGACACCTCTGCTCAAGTAGAGGGACTAGGATAAGATCCTGTACAAACCTCCGTTGGAGGCTCGCAAAAACTCATGAAACTCCATCAGGTTTTAAACTTGTATGGCCGCCAAGGTCCTGGTCGATTGCAATGTCGGGTAGAATCCGGGTAACTCCCAAAACCGCTCTGGGAGAAGGCGCTTGCGTTTTGCAAAACTTGCATGTATTGTCGTGACATACTGTAGAATAGCATAGTATACGGTACTCGACTCTGCTATAATACAAACTTATACAAACTAGCAGACGAACTTCTGGCCCTCCTCTGCGAACCGTGGGGTCGTCAAGGCCGCAAAGGATTAATCCCGCGCTCGAAGATAACAAAACTAGCAGTAGTATTCAGAAACGATTATGCTAAGAAAGCCCATCATGCGGATAAGAGATCACCAACAGTCCTGATAGTAGGAGCAAGAATGATCATGCCAAATTTCCTTTCGGTGCAAACGTGCCGAATCGGCAAAAACCGACTTCGCATCCGGGCCCCGGGCCATGCATTTTGCCATCTCCTCAACAGGAGGTACAACGAATGATCAGATGGCAACCCCTCGCTGCTGATGGCTCAGAGATTACCTGTTATTCAAGTCGCCCCCTCTCATATTCAGATGTCTCATTCAGCCGAAAAAGCTCAGATCCCCGTCTCACGGATTGAAAGGAAGGATGCCTTGTCAGTCAGGGACTGAGACTGCTCTTCTTGAAGCAATTCAGTTCTCCCTTCGGTCGCACAGGAAACAGATTCCCAACATCCTGGGGTCGGAAGTCTGGCGATAATGGTGAATCATGGTAGTGACGGCTAACCGAGGGTTACGGGTCAAGTTTGCTGTTGGATAGTTGTTGGTACAAGGTATCATGTTTCATGTCTGCAGCTACTGCTGCTGCTGCTACTGCTACTGCTACTGCTACTGCTACTGCTACTGCTACTGCTACTGCTACTGCTACTGCTGCTGCTGCTGCTGCTACTGCTACTGCTACTGCTACTGCTACTGCTGCTGCTGCTGCTGCTACTGCTACTGCTACTGCTACGTCTACTGCTGCTGCTGCTGCTGCTGCGGCTGCTGCGGCTACTGCGGCTGCAACTGCTAGTGCTACGACTACGGCTACTACCACCAGCCGGCCACAGCCTCCACCACAACCAGTTTTGTTCTGGATCTCTCAATCGTACAACACGGTCACACCAGAAAGAGCAACAGATGACACAAGATAAGCTTGGTTCAGGGTTTAGGGTTCAGGAACGTGGTCTAAGGTGCTTAGAACTAGTAACTAGTATTCAGTAGTCCCATATAAGACCCCTCAATATACATGCTCATATTGTCCTGAGGAGCCCTACATACCCTGACTAACACGGCCCAAAATCGAGCCCTACTTCATGTCATAAGCTTGGCTCCTCAATGACACCACTCTCCAAGAGGCCGGGTCTGACACGCGCCGTCAGCCTCGGCCTCCATCGCAGGGGGGCTCCGAGCTTTGGGGCTCTTGCTTCGGGGCTTGCGCTGTGAAGTTTACGCAGGATTTCGGTAGTTGAGAGTTTTGGTTCAGCCTGTAGGTTTCGGAACAACAGCAACGGGAACTGCAAGAAGTTTCATGACGAGAGAGCCGACTGGCTCGCAACATGACAAAGATGCGACTACAAACGCCGACAATACCGGGAAAGAACGACTGAAGGTATTAATGCTACCGACACCACCAATCCCTGCGGCCGCTAAACTGGGGCCAAAAGCTTCTGGAGTTTGCATCAAGGCCAAGCTTGGGATCCGTGTGTTCGACTGCACAGGGTTCGGCGGAAAAAGCTATTCCTTCTTGCACTGCTTCGCCTCGGAGTTGCTTAAAAAAGACTGAAAATTCAGAAAGGACTCCAGGGAAACCCTAAACCCTAAACCCTAAACCCTAATCTCGAGTTTCGCCCCAAAGACACGTCACTTTTTGCCGACTCTCGGAGCTTTGACGAAGTGAGCTTCTAATGTAGGGGCCTTAATGGTTAGACTAGGGCCAAAGGGTTTTGGGGGCTCCTTATTATACTCATAGTATAAAACCCGCCCCCAAAACCCTATTCTAATTCCCCTGGAGTACTGGGACAAGCCATCGAACCGACCAGATGCCCGTGCTCTGCTCTCATGGGAGGAGGCGCCTGACTTGCGGGTAGCCGGAAGAGACGATCGCCTCGATGACCAGCGACCCCTGTTGCGTGGAGAGCACGTGGGAGAGATCCACCTCTGGGCGCGATCACATGCACGGCTTCCTACTGTAGGGCCTTCATAATTAGAATAGTGTTTTGGGGTAAATTATACTATAATCATTGTTGATCTTCATGTTGCTGAGCTCCATTCAAGGTTCCGTAGCTTGGCATATCTGAGTCGTTCGGGTTCAGACCCTGCGACGCTCCCAGCATTAATTCTGAAATGCGGTCCCTTCCAATGTCAAATCGACGCCTTCTTAGCAGCTCCGTGCTTAAGGCCGAGAAGGGATTGCCATGGGAGGCTTACACGGATCGAATTTTTCACGGCTCGCACAATGCAACGTGACTTCGCTAGCTGGATTTAGCTGCTACGATGTCTGTTGCCCTAAGTTGTGAGGCCCTGACGAGTCTAGCTTTGCTTGAGCCTCGTGCCTCATCAGTTCGGGATTGGAGGGCTCCCCAGCTGTACAAACTCTAGTCACATGACTATCTGGGATTTCACACTCCTCCTTGGTGTCAGCGCCAGCTCAACACCACATTTAAAATTCAGAATCCGCTCCGAGGACCTGCTTTCCTCAGACAGTACTGACAGACAGTCTTTGACTGGATATGGCCTGCATTCCTCAAGCCTCGGCATCCAATCTCACAATGAATGCAGTGACCACCCTGAGACATGAAGACTGAGGAATCCGCAGACAATACTATCACGGGTTCTGTTTGCGTGGTCTGTGATACTTTCCGAGATTGGGTCGGAATCCCTTCTTCCCTGGCCCTTAACCCCCCACCCCTTGACCCTTCACCCAGAACCCGTACAACAGGATGCGCAAGCGGTGGGCTCGGAATGGCATAAGCCTTTGGCGGAGGCGGAGTGGGCAAGTGTGGGTCCGGCAACCCATACAACGGTGGCATCGTGGAAGATGCGGGAGCATCACGGTAGTGATCCCAAAACGCTTGGTCTGCGTCGACACGCGGGTCGGCAGGGCTGTGAACATGAACAATCCCTGCCTGGATCACAGGACTAGTGACTGCTGCTGCCCCAGCCGACGTGTCTGGGGGACATTTGTTTCTCCCCTTCCGCACTCGCATCGGTTCACTTCCGGAGGGACTGGTCTCACTAACGATGCTGTCTATCGCTGCTGTAACCCTTTCTTGAAGCTTCTTGGCCTTCCTTTCCTTTGCTGCGGCAATGGCCCGGATTCGCGGGACCTGCTGAGGCTCCTTTCCACCCCCCTTAGAACATCCGCTTTTGATCGACTCCCACAAACACACTGTGGACAGGATCACAAGCACCATTGCAATCAGCAACTCGTAGGGCCATTCCACCTCGATGGCCGGTTTCTCCTCTTGGCCCTTGCAAACGACTCCTTGTAGCGACGTCAACAATCCTACCAGGCACACCTTGGAAACCTTGCTGGCACCTTGAACCTTCTGCACCTTGGGACGTGGGCCAGTCTCGTTCGGACCAAGTCCGAGCAGATCACACAGAAACTTCAGTCTCGCTGAAGGCAGCAGCTTTGTGAGTATATCCGCCTTCTGGTACAGTCCTTGGCAATGCTCCAGGATCCAACCTTCCTGCAGAAGCGGATTCAACTTCGCTGCTCTGACCTTCAGATGTCTTGTTCTCTGTGACCCCCCACCCCTAACAAGCGAGATAGCGGCGGTATTATCAACCCCGATCCTTACCTCCTTGCTAGCGACCTCGAGGTCCTTCAGAAGTGCCTGAAAGGATTCGGCGTACGTGCTTCCTTCCACGACTTGAATTAACTCACACTCGGCTGAGCTCATCGAAATGAGCTGTTGACGGCCTGCACGCCAAACCACAGGGGCTCCTTTGAACTCCAGGATGTGGCCACCAAATGAATGTTTGCCCTCTTGGGCAAACGACGCGTCAGTGAAAAGCCGTAGGGTAGGTTCGCCTTGCGTCGCCTTCAATCTCAGCTTGTAGTCTTTCGTCTGCGCAAGGTACATAAGTAACCGCCTTCCGATTGAAGCTGCTCTGCGTGGGTCACTTGACACCAGGGAGCACATCACCGACGTGGTGAAGGCTATGTCCACCCGTGTCCGTTGAGACAACCAGAGGCATTCACCGGCGATTCGCTGAGCCTGCTTGGTGACCGCCTCGCTGTCGTCTGACCCTTCTTTGGTCGCTTCGACAACTTCTTCATCTGCCCCTCCTTGCAACAGCTCCTTGAGCCCTGATCAGCTCGTCCACGTAGGCCTCCTGGTCAATTGTGAATCCGCCTTCAGGATCCCTTTCCAGCTGCATTCCCAGGAATCGCACCGGCGATCCCTCCCTTGCCTCTGAAAGACCATCCGTCTCCCATTTTGCCTCTTCGAGGATCCAACGATGTAGCGAATGGGCAACGTCATCACCTCCCAAGATTAGGAAATCGTCCACATAGGTGATGAGAAAGCCCTGTAAGACGCCCTCTTTGACAATCCTCCAAACACTCTGGTCGACCTCCCCTTGCACGAGCTTGCACCCATTGAAGGTAGCGCTACGCAACACCTCATCTCTGTATCCGGACCACCACACTGGGGCTTCTCTGAACCCGTAGAGCACACGACCAAGTCTGTAGCATTCGTCCTCCTGAGCCAGATTGAGATCAATCAGCCAACGCGGTGGTTTCAACACGTACCTGCGGCCAGCCTCCTTTGGGATTGGAGTCAGTGTGAAGGCTGATCTGATATCACATGTGTACGCTCCCCACATGCGGGAACTGGCTTCCACAAGAGCTGCGCGGACCAACTCGGCCGGTGCCCCACTCGCGTAGAGCGACTCCGCATCGTTGCGCGGGGCTTGATTTCCACACGCCACTAGCCTGCACTTCCGTCGGAAGTAACCCTGAGACTCTGCTGCTGGCGCTTTGGCAGTGAAAACCCCTTTCAGCGGTATGGTGGTCGTTCCGGAGCCCTGCATCAGACTCCTTGCCTCTTCACCAAAGTGGCTGACGAGTACCCCCGGCCCTCTGAGCGTGTCCAGCTCCTTTTGTATCGACGGTCGCCATCGCTCAGGGTGCTGTCGGACCTCGGCCTGGGAAGCTGTATGGGTGATGCTCAGGGGTTCTTGAAGTCCCTCCAGCAGCTCTTCTAAGTTGCTAGTGGTAGCGACTTCTGCCTTCCGTGCATACCTCTCCTCCTCAGGCGTTGCAAACCCTGCCTCAGAGATCCCAACCCTTGGAGTTGATGAGATCGACTTCCAACAGTTCATAGCCCTGCTCCTGGCAGTAGTACCTCAACCTCGGATCCCCCTTGCCACTGCACAGACTAGGAACCCAAGCAGTGGAGCTGTGAAGCCTTTTCCTTGTTCTTCTGTTCACTGGGAAGGCCTTCAGAGCTTCCCATCCCTGGAGATTGTCCAACCCTACCGCAAGCTTGGTTGTGATGCGGCCTGGCACATGCTCCAGAAACGGTAGGTGGTCCACAAGTGACTGGGCTGATCTCCAGCTACCTGTGGCAACGAACTCATCAAGCACCACATGAAACTCCTGGTGAGTTTGCACGGCCAACTGCGATTGCACTGCACGAAGTCTGCCTTCCAACTCACCAATGTGAGCTCCCTCCAACTCCTTGACAAGTTGAAGTGCCTGACGCTTACTCAGTTGAGGACATCCACTGCGAATGCTGGTCTCCAACCTCCCCAGTCTTGGATGCATCAACTGCAACCCTCCACGCTTTGTCCATCGGACGCTGCATCCCAGCTGCTCTATCAGAGAGCCGAGGGGCAGTATGGTCTGTGTTTCTCCTCCTTCCAGCTTTGGAGGTGCTACCAGAGATCCACCTGGCGTTTGGCTCCACATCTGCTTTTGGTCGCCGGCTAGCGACACCATGCACGGGGCTAGGCAGCTCTGTGACACTGCTGTGGGGTTCAACACCGTGTGCGTGGCCCCTGAGTCCAGGAGCGCTGTTTGCTCCTGGGCGCTGTCGCCCACACTGGCGTCAACCGCTCTTATCCTAGCCTGACCCTCTAGGACCCGAGCTTCTAAATCCTGAAGCTGTGCCTCAATCTTAGCCGCAGTGGCCATGATGGGCGGGTCCATGGCGGCCCGCGCAGCTGGGGTCATCTGCTCACTAGAACCTCCTGCCTTGGGAGTTGACGATGAAGGCTCCGGCTGAGCCTCCGGTTCGGGCACACTTCCCTTCAAGGCTTCTCTTAGAACCCCTGCAGCTTCTGAAAGAACCTTCTTAAGTCCTGGATCTGACTTGGGGCGCGGCTGTGGCTCCCTTGCAGGGGGCTTTGGCGCTCCACCTTCAGTCTTCCCGTTGGGTGATCCGGGGGGAGCTTGGCAGGTGTCCTTCTTAACGCATGCAGCGGTCGCTTCGCTCAGGCTTTGGGATAGAGCTCCAGTCATGGGTGAAGGTACACTCACCTCCCTTCTTACATCCCTTGCCATCATGAAACCAACGACACAACTTCTTTGCTGGGTCACTCGGCGGACTAGGGGCTGCTGGGGAAGCCTTTTGGGCGGCACCCTTTGAAGGACCTGCTGGCTCACCTGAAGTGTTGGGCGTGCCTCGGGCTTCAACCTGGCGGACCTGGCCTTTGTCCCTGCCTTCCTTACCGGATTCCCCGACCCTTGCGGCACCTTCCAGCTCTGCCAAGATGTGCTCATAGAACTCTTCAACGCGGTCATTGGTTGGCTGCGTGTCCAGCTGTAGCGTAGCTCTAACCAAGTTAACCCTGAAGCTAACTGTGCTTAGTGCCTTGAGCACTCCACTGGTGATCGTCTCCAGCGCCTGGATCTGCATCGCGGGGTCCGGTTTGGACCCGCCCAGGTCTCCAAGGCGGGTTAGCCACCGCCGCCACGTACGCAGTTTGAGCACCGCGTCGACTGCCGAGTCCGCGGCACGGGGGCTTTGCACTTGTCGAAGTGCTTCCGTGCGATCTGACAGCCCGCCTGGCTTGTACACTACGTGTAGCCTGCATGCGCAGCACATGCAACAGGCCAGAGATTCTGGCCGATGACAGTTCCTCTTTCACTGCCTCCGGGCATGCCGTGCTCCATGCGGTGCTTAACCCTGGCCCACTTTGGCTCACCGTCCACTGCAGACGAAGGCAGCCGAAGCCGGAGCCTCTGGATTGGGCTTGCTGGCACGTAGGCCCCGTTGTACCACTTCTGAGCCTCTCCCAAAACATTCTCCCAACACTGAGCTGAAGTGTCCGACAGATCTGACATCGAAGGCCGAACGGCATGGATCCAGTCGCTGAACTGGAGGGCCCCTTCTGGGGTTGCACTTGGGAGTCTGGCTATCTCCGTGACTCCTGGGCGAACCACTTCAGGTGTCGCTGAACTGCCTCCTGAGGAGGTAGACGGCGTCTGCGCCATTTGTGCCATCATGCCCTGCAACTGCACTATACCCGTCAACATAGCATCGAGGGGACTCGAAGCCCCATGCACCGGAAAGCCTGCTTGGGGAGCCTGGCTCCCTGCTGAGTGCCTGGGCACTTGCGACGGGCTTGAGTCTTGATATGCCTGTGCCTGACCTGTGACTGGCTGCACCTGCACTTGACCTGGGGCCTGATGCACCTGTACCTGACCTGCGCCAAGATGCAACTGCGCCTGGCCTGTGCTCGGATGCACCTGCGCCTGGCCTTGGACCTGATGCACCTGTGCCTGGCCTGTGCTCGGATGCACCTGCGCCTGACTTTGAACCTGATGCACCTGCGCTTGACCTGCCTGACTTTGAACTGGATGCACCTGCGCTTGACCTGAGGCCTGATGCACCTGTACCTGGCCTGCATTCGAATGCACCTGTGCCTGGCCTTGGACCTGATGCACCTGCGCCTGTGGATGCGCCTGTGCCTGGCCTTGGCCCTGATGTACCTGCGCCTGTGCTTGACCTGTGCCCTGATGCACCTGCGCCTGACCTAGGACCTGATGCACCTGCGCCTGACCTCGGACCTGATGCACAAAGCCCCGGGCCAGGCGACACCGAAACGGATTGGCCTGTGGTGGCACAACCTTGCAAGAGTTGAGTGCTTCCTGCTTGTGGAGACACCGCAAAAGACTTGGGTGGTATGAACGGAGGAGAGCCTGACCTTCCTGGAACCTGTTGTACAAGCCCCATAAGACCTCTACCCAATCCCCCAAACCAACCTCTCATACCATGTTCCGACCCAATCCCGGTTGCTCCCCTACGAAGTTCCTCATTCTCTTGCTGAAGATAGGCTATCCTACGCTCCAGCTCAGACTGTGCAACCATGAACTGTTGCAGCTGCCGTCTGACTTCCACTTGAATGGCGTCCCCAGATCCAGAACTCACTGAATGAGGTAGCTCCGGCGTCGTCTGCGCCTGTCCTTCAGGATAAAGTAGAGGAGCCGTCCTTGACATGGATTCCAGCCTCTCCACTTGCTCTGCGGAGAACAACGGGACCTGATCCCGTCGCCCTCCCGCAAAACCCTCAACAGCGTACGCACCCTCCACTTCCGAAGTTGCTGTAACGTAGCCTGTCCCAGTCGTCCCTACAGTAGCCTCCGTGCCCGCCGAGCCGGGTCCGGACTGTTCAGCCCTTCTCATCCCCGACTTGGCCTTGGCTGCTACTCCCTGAACTGCTGCGGACATCTCTGAAAACAGCGTACCAACTCTCGAAGTAGATTTGGCTTTCTTGCTCTCTGGCCTAGGATCAACACCATTCAGTTGGCTCGTCGTACCGCCTGGTACGGATGTCGGCTCCGCACCTTCGCGCTGCCCTTGCCCTTCCAATAGAGGGGGACCTACTGTCTCACCATCCATATCCAGGAACCCACGAGGTCTCTCTACCTACCTCATTGGTACCCTCGAACGTTGGAGCTTGCTCAGCGGTAGAGGTGGATTGGGCTCCCATAACCTGTTGATCTTCATGTTGCTGAGCTCCATTCAAGGTTCCGTAGCTTGGCATATCTGAGTCGTTCGGGTTCAGACCCTGCGACGCTCCCAGCATTAGTTCTGAAATGCGGTCCCTTCCAATCTCAAATCGACGCCTTCTTAGCAGCTCCGTGCTTAAGGCCGAGAAAGGATTGCCATGGGAGGCTTACACGGATCGAATTTTTCACGGCTCGCACAATGCAACGTGACTTCGCTAGCTGGATTTAGCTGCTACGATGTCTGTTGCCCTAAGTTGTGAGGCCCTGACGAGTCTAGCTTTGCTTGAGCCTCGTGCCTCATCAGTTCGGGATTGGAGGGCTCCCCAGCTGTACAAACTCTAGTCACATGACTATCTGGGATTTCACAATCATAATAAGGAACCCCCAGAATGCTATTGGTAATTATTTAGGCCCCTGTATTAGGCACGAACAAGCATATCTGGAGGTTCCCAGAAAGAGCTTACCCGCAGTTTTCAAGATCCTTCAGAAGAGAGGTCGAAGGGTTTAGGTTTGGGGTTTAGGGTTTAGGGTTTAGGTTTAGGGATGTTTAGGGGGGTTTAGGGATGTTTAGGGTTGTTTAGGGTTTAGGTTTCGGGATGTTTAGGGTTTAGGTTTAGGGATGTTTAGGGTTTAGGTTTAGGGATGTTTAGGGTTTAGGTTTAGGGATGTTTAGGGTTTAGGGTTTAGGGATGTTTAGGGTTTAGGGTTTAGGGATGTTTAGGGTTTAAGGTTTAGGGTTTGGGGGAGCTTAGGGTCCAATTGCCCCTGAAATCATGCGGGAGCCTCAGAAACTAGGGGGCCCCAATATAGGTCACCTTAACCACAGAACCCCTTTTACAAGGACCCCGTAATTGAAGGCACCCCCGGTCTGAGATGGATGCCACATAACTGATGATAGCATTAGGGCTTGCTACGCTTATCCTAGGGCCTCGGTTGTATGTGAGAACTCGCAATATAGGGGCCTTAGTAATTAGAATAGGGTTTTGGTATATACCCATTATACTATAATTGTAATAAGAAGTATAGGTAATTATCAAGAACCCTATATTAGGCTCGTTCGCGAGTAGCATCCACTCCACTTCGTAGTTGCTTCACTCTGCTTTGCCGAAGATGCCCTGTTGACAGAGCTTACTTAGCCATACGTGGCGAAGCTCGAACGGGCCTGGTTTGCTGAAGAAGATACCTAATTTGATAGTGAGTCAAGCAACCATCGCGAATATAGTATCGTCATCATTGCCCACAGAAGCGGGAGCACCAGCACCACCACTGCCATTGTCACTTGTCACCGTCACGTGAACCTGCTACCGCTGCAGTACAGAGCTTAGTATAGCGTTTCTTATAGGGGTTCCCATAAGGGCTACCATGAGGCCCTTATAGCAACCCTTACAATAACACCTGCAGTATCCCTCAAAAGGAAAGGTTTAGGGACTATAGTATTGGCAATTATTAAGGCCTCTGTATAGATCCCTATTATAGCACCCTAAAGGGAACCCTTATACAGAGCCCTTAAACGGGACCCCACTCTAATTATTTAGGCCCCTATATAAGGCTTACTTCAAGATTAAGAAACCAAGGGAGCGGTCCTCAATCTCCATATGTTCGCTGTCAATGCCCGCCTGGTGCTCGGAAGGTTTAGGGTTTAGGGTTTAGGCTGTTGGGTCTTTAGCGCTTCGGCTTTGGGGTCTGGGGCTTGATATCTTTTAAGATTTGGGGCTTAGGCTTGAGGGGTGGGTGGGGCTTGGGCTTTTAGGGTGTAGGTTTGGGACTTGGGGGGGTTGGGGTTTTGGGGTTGAAGGGGCTTACAAGTAGGATTTGCGGTTTAGAGGGGGTTTAGGGTCCAGGGTCCATGGTTTAGGGTGTTAGGGCGGTAGGCTACAATAGGGTTTAGGGTTTAGGATTTTAGGTTGCGGGCTGTCAAGTGTAAGCTTTAATACTTGAGGAGTCTGTTGACCCTACTTTGAGGATTAGTGGATAATTGGCTTCGACCATTGCGTCGATCGGCTCTGGAGTATTGTGCGAGGGGCCATGAGATGGCACATGTTACCGAGTTTCGGGGTCAGAACTCAGGGGTGTGGTGCTTGCGCGATGGGTGATTGTCCGATGCGGGGTACTGACAAAGATTGCCTCATCGCCAATGCAGCCAGACGTCTTCTCCGAGACACAAAGTGGTCCAAGTAACAACAAGAAAGAGGAGGATAATCTCGGGCCCTCAATAATGAGAATATGGCTTTGGGGCCATGCGCCATGCCACTATAATATTCCCCCAATCCTGAATCCTTGAGCCCGAACCTCAGATGACAGAAACAGCTCAGGCCGACACGTCTTTCACAGACGTGGCGCCAGCAAACCGCGCAGACAAAGCCTTCAACTCGAAAGACCACCAGACCTGGCAATGTCAAGTTTGGTTTTAGGGGTTTAGGGGTTTAGGGGTTTAGGGCTTTAGGGGTTTAGGGTTTAGGGTTAGGGTTTAGAGTTGCTTTAAGCACCAGGGTCAATTTTATTATGGGGTTGCCATCAGGGGAAGGGTTCGGGGCTTAGTTTTGTCTGCGGATTTGATGTTCAAAGCTTCTAGGGCTTTGGGTTTACGGAGGCTTGAGGATTTAGGATTTAGGCTCACGTCGTACACCCCAAAGATCTCACATCCTCAGCCGCACTGAAGTCTCATAAGGAACGCTGGAACGCCGCCTTAGGACGGCTGAGAGTGTAAGGCTGGAGGGTATTTTGGGCTTTGACAACCTGCTACTTCTGAGTTCTTGCATCACATCAAACTCATACCCAAGTCATTCTTGACTAGCAATGACATCGTAACCTTCTTGTGCCGATGTTCATGTTCAACTTCATCCGACAACCGTTATCTCAATCTGGGTGTGCAGTTGCCCCCCTTGATCTTGCCACCGTTGCCCTTACTCCCTGTAGTGCTACTACTGGTGTGGCCAACACTACTAGCTGCTGCCGCCGTCGACAGTCATGGCGTCACAACAATGCCGAAGATAGCAATACTAGCGGTAACGGCAGCAGTAGCAAGATTAGATTTCGTCCATTCCTGCCGGCACGAGGCTTTGAATATCATCGCATGTCGTGCCTATGGCTATACCTATAGGCTCCATTGTACTTCCTTTTTCGGGACTACCTTATATGATCCTAAATATATACCACGAAAAGGAACTACAATGGAGCCTATAGGTAAAGCCATGTCCAGATGAATGATACAGTTGATGATATAAATCCTGCATTACCCATCCGTAATCCCCATAGTTTAGGGTCCTTAAGGTAATGCAGGCTTTATATCATCAACCGTACTGCAAAGCTCACAGGATGACTTGAACGCACCGACTTCATGGAGACACAGGGAGGTCGACTGTCCGTTTTGGTGTGGGCTGTAGGGTTGAGGGTCCAGGAGGGTTGGGATTTCCTCTTTCGACTACACTTCGGGGCTACTAGAGGGGCATCAATAGTTGAATAAGATCCTGAGTTGGGTTCCTTACGAGTGCAACAAAACCCCCGAAGCTAAGAGCCCTATAGTACTTACTAAGTCCCCTGGGCCTCTAAGCAGGCTCCTGAGTAGCCCCTATTTTGAGGCCCATTATACTATACTTGCAATCGGGAACCCCCAAAATGGTACTAGTGATTGTTTGGGCCCCTATATAGATCCCTATCATAGAACCCTTCAAGGAACCCTTGTAAAGAGCCCTGAAAAGTCAACCCTACTCTAATTATTTAGGCCCCTATATTCTAGTACCCTGATAGTAACCCTTATAGACCCCTTTGAAGGAACCCCAAGAAAAACCCTAAGGACCCTTTAAAGGAACTCTATACTATAGAACCCTATAGTACCTTTAAAGGGAACCTTACTATAGAACCCTATGGTAGCTTTAAAGGGAACCCTATGGAACCCAATAGTACTCTTTGCAGATGCGGATCCCAGGGCCTGCTTTGCCGAACGAGGGCCCACGCCCTCAGCGCCTTCGCTGGAGATCCGTGGCTGGGGGGCTCCTCTAAAGATTCGAGTACTATAGGGCTCTATAGGCTTCCCTTTAAAGGCACCTTTTGGGTTCTAATGGGGTTCCCTTTAAGGATTAGGGTTTTCTTGGCGTTCTAAAGTAGGGTTTCCTGTTAGGGTTCAGAGTTTAGGGTTTAGGGTAAAGGCACTATTATAGGGTTCTATAGTAGGGTTCCCTTGTAAGGTACTATAGGGTTCTATAGTAGGGTTCCCTTTAAAGATACTATAGGGTTCTATAGTAGGCTTCCCTTTATAGGAGCATGGATCCCTTAAGGGTGTACTACAAAGGTTGCTAAAAGGGGTGATTCTTAAGGCTGCCATAAAGGTTGCTATGGCTACAAGGGTTACTCTAGAGGTTACTATATCTGCTCCTACCAAAAAGCCTGGGATGTGCACCAGCGCAACTTGGATTTGGAATACTAGCGAAGAGCCGAGTCTTACGAATCTACAGCGTCGGGGCTGCCGTTTGCATGTCTGCGATCTTGAGGATACCGCGTTGGACAACACTGTAGCACGGTGAAAACCGAGGAAATCAGGCTGAGACAAAGAAGTACCTACTAAAATCACCTGCTCGCCTCAAGCTGTGGGCATTTGAGGGTCGGCTCCAGGTCTGGTTCACGGGTTGGGTTAAGGGTTCAAGGGCTCAGGGCTTGGGGCTAAGGAATGATGATGCTTTCCGAAGCAAGAGCATCTGCTGCGATGCTAGAGCACCGTTCATGAAACGGCAGTTGAAGATACTAGTATGCCCAGTAGCAATTGCTGCCCATCGGGCCACGCGCAGTGGCCTCTCAAAGTTCCGCAGGCCAGGACTGAGAGATACTGAGAGTTTCCATCCTCAAATTCAGTATATCCTTTCCCTGCATACCACTGTCTACATGGCGGAAGCTGGCTTCGGCTATACGTTCATACGTACACACATCCGAATATATAAGCACACACACACACGCTCACATTCAGATGTAGATTTTGCACATGGAAATACATATAAATGCAAATATAAATATACATATAAATAGATAGATAGCTAGGTAGGCACGCAGGTGGGTCGGTCGGCCGGTTCTTCGTTTGTACTTAGCCATCTATCAACCTACCGCTCTATCCATCTGTCTCTCTGTCGTTCCATCGCCAGTTAGTCATCTAGTCGAGCAAGCAGTCAGTCTGTGAGTCACATAGTTGACCAACTGACCGTCACCTAGCTAGTCGGCTACATGGGGTGTTACTTTGCTCCACATGAATATGGCTGTCGGACCTTCGAGCTTGAAACCTTGACGTTATCAACTGCATGTATGCATACTACACCTTGTACGCTTTTGCTTCGCTGTGCAACTAACGAATTCTGCGCCAAGCTTCTTGCGCCACATGCAACACCACGAATGTGTCAGCTCGTGTGTGCACTCATGTGTGCATGTGTCTGTGTCGTGTGAATGTACGTAGCTTTGAAGTTTATAGAAAAGGCTGAGCCTGAGCTGGATTGGAGGGCAGAAAAGCACACATGTGCAGAAGACTCGCCCCTTGGTGTTCAGTCACCTCCTGAAGAGGGCGAGATGAAGAGAGCGAGAGAGAGAGAGAGAGAAGAGAAAGCCAGAGACAGGGAGAGAGAAGGACTGTGTCGAACGAAGATTAAGTGCGGCGCGGAAATGAAGTCTTGCTGCTTCGCACTACAACGGGATGCACATCTGAGCAGAAAAATATTCAAAAAAAACGTGCATCCAGTGTTACGACTTTTGACCGTTGAAGCGCAAAAGCCGACCAGCCTGCTCGACGTAAGCTGCCATGACTCTGTGATGCACCATGCAGGGACATACCCCTACAAAGCCAAACAGCAACGGCAACCATTTCATTTTTCGTATCACTATTATGATTGCGGGGTTGTTGCTAGCAAAATGCTGATTTCTACCTATTGCTATTACTGTTACTGTTACTATGATAATCATTATTACTACTACTACTGCTACTACTACTACTACTACAAAAGGGTTGCGAGACTCACCACGAGTCAAGTGCAGTTGCCGGAGAATGACTTCTTTCACCAAGCCGCGAGACAAGGAGCCCCTGAACACTGCAAGAACTGAACTGTCTGGTTCTTAGCAGGGAATGGGAGGATTATATGTGGACTACTATAGAGATCCATTCCCCCATTCTCTACTAAGCACCAGGGAGTAAATAATAGTGAAGATGCCCTCAGCCCGAAATCCCAAGGCGAAAACGCGAACGATCTCGTTTGCGAGGCTTCGGGAGCTGTAGGCCAGAGTGCTTGGAGCTTTCGGTTTCAGGCTCCTAATCGGGCTGGGATAATGTAGTAACCTGATTAAGAAACCTTGGGCCTTTACTAGGATTCCTTATATAAATCCTACGAGTTTGGAGTTAAGGCTCAGGGTTTCTTAATCAAGTTCCTACATTATGCCGTTTCTTTCAAATTCAGATCCTTGCAGTTGGCGATGCCTGGAGATTCCAAGGCAGGTGATACGGCAGCGTCTGTAACGGTTAGCTCTGTGATGAAGCCCGCAGCAAGCTTCTTGAAGATCCATGCGTCCATGGGTACGAGTATCATAAGGATACAACTACTACTACGACTACTACTACTACTACGACTACTACTACGACGACTACTACTACTACTACTAGTTCCTCCGACTGCTACTGCCACTGCTACTACTACTACTACTACTCCTACTACTACTACTACCACCACTACTTCTTCTTTTTACCTCCACTACTACTACTACTACTACTACTTCTTCTACGACTACTACTACTACTACTACGACTACGACTACTACTACTACTACTACTACTAGTACTACTACTACTACTACTACTACTACTACTACTACTGCTGATGCTACTCCTACTGCTACTGCTACTGCTACTACTACTACTGCCACTACTACTACTACTTCTTCTTTTTACTTCTGCTACTACTACTACTACTACTACTACTTCTACCACTACTACTACTACTACTACTACTACTACCACTACTTCTTTTTACTCCTGCTACTACTACTACTACTACTACTACTACTACTACTACTTCTACGACTACTACTACTACTACTACTTCTGCTACTACTGCTACCTACTACTACTACTACTACTACTACGACTACTACTACGACTACTAGTACTACTACTACTACTACTACCACTACTACTACTACTACTGTAGTAGTAGTAGTAGTGGTAGTAGTAGTAGTACTGCTACTACTACTACTACTAATAATAATTACTCCTACTCCTACTCCTACTCCTGCTCCTGCTCCTGCTCCTGCTCCTGCTCCTGCTCCTGCTTTTGCTCCTGCTCCTGCTCCTGCAGCTGCTGCTACTGCTACTGCTACTCCTACTCCTACTGCTACTGCCACTGCCACTGCTACTGCTACTGCTACTGCTACTTACTAGTACTACCCGGTCTGCCTTTTGGGGCCCATTTCGGCACCCATGGATCCTTCAGCTTCACGGGTCGCGTCACGTCGCGAAGAGGAGCGCCCTCTTCCGGTCGACCCGGGCCGGGCCCCCTGCAGGTTCGGGTCTAGAGTTTAGGGTTTGGGGTTTAGGGTTTAGGTTTTAGGGTTTAGGGTATAGCAGGGTAGGATAGAGTAGGGTAGGGCCGGGTGGGGTAGGTACGGTGCAAAGAGGAGGACGTGCAGAGACTCTTGCGGTTCGAGCCTTAGGGCTTCGGAGGGTTTTGGGTGCAGGGTTTGAGGCCTGGGGCTTGGGGCTTTGCAGCATGGAGAAGGGCGTCTGTTTTGGTGACCTGAAGTCAAAGGGATTCTAGTAGTCAAAGGGATTCTAGTAAGTCACTGGCTCACTATCTATATATCACTTCTTCCCCGTCACAATAAATACTCCCAAACGTTTAGGGTTCAGGTTTTAGGGAACCAGCCAGCCCCTAACTTCAGGAAACGCCGTCCTGAGCCTTCAAAGACAGATTTTACTCCCAGATGCCAGCCTCTGCGAGAAGTCAGCCAACGGCCGTGCGCAAAGGCGACTGGGCTAGGCCTCATGCGGAGATGTCAATGCATCACTGGGCTGTATTTGTTGTAAACTAATGTTGTTCGAGTTCGGGATTCAGGTGGACCTCAATGATGGACAAGGAGGAGGTTCGCAAAGAAAGCCCCGGTTGATTTAGGGCTCTGAAGTGCTGGTAGCTTTCTCTTGAAGGCGTTGGCTTGCGGGCAGCAGCACTACAACCACCACCAGCACCAGCAGTAAAGGAACCCTTCATTATCGTCACCGGCTCACCAGAACCCCGAGCAAAGTCCTCATCATCACAACTACCAGCATCACCTTCTTCACAGAAGTTCTCAGTCATCAAAAGCCTCAGCATCGTTAGCATCGTCGCACAGGAAGAGGCCCAAAAAGTGACAGTTGAAACCTCTCGAGCCCAAACCCACGGAGAAGTAGCGAAAGATAGCACCTGGGTGGAAAGAACAGAAGTTTTCGCACCAGGAAGAAAAATGCAGCTATCCGCGAAACCCTCTGTTTCGTCACCTGTCACATGCATCATACAGAAAAGCCAAAAAGAAACAGATGTACTGGTTCTACTATTAATCTTTGCCCTCGTACTAATACTCATGCTAGTACAAATACCCATACTCATATTCAAATCCATACTCATATTCTTCTTATACTAGTACTGTAACTACTCAGATTTTGTACCTAGTAACTAACTACCGATACTCAGAGTCATATAGCATTTACAAATATCATGGTAGCTACCCTAAACCCAAATCCCTAAACCCTGAACCCCAAAAACCACCAAGACCGAGGCCTGCAGATCTGGGGCCTGGCATGGCCTGAGCAGACGGCAGAAGTCGGAGGGGGCCAGCATCCCGGGCTTAGCTACTTAGTTTAGGGTTTAAGATTCAGGGTTCAGGGTTGTGTTAATTATTTAGTTGAGGGTTTAGGGAGTTTAGGGTTCAGGGTTTGGGGTTTGGGCAATTACCTCCAAGGTTACCATACAAGGCTTAGTTCTATAGGAGAAACTCTACGGGTTGCAGTCACTGAGCTTGGGGGGTTCGCATTGCGGTGGAGGATTTAGGGCCTTTAGGGTTCAGGACTGAGAAGCCTTGAAGCTGCCAGGCTTGTGGCTCGGGGTTTAGGGATTAGGGTTGAGGGTGATAGGGTTTAAGGTTTGGTCAACCCTCAGAAACAAGTCTTAGCCCTAAAATCCTTGAAATCCGAAACCTGAAATACTACACTGCACCCTAATTAAACCCCAAGCCGTACTCCAGGCAATCGGATCTCCCAACCCAAGCCACCTGCGTCTCGTAGGATCCGTTGGTTGCGTCGCCTGCCGGGTACGGGGTTACTGGAGCCACTGGCCTTGAAGGCTCTGTGGGACGTCAGGTAGGGCGCTAGTTTCAAGGATTTGAACTATGTTTACCCTGAGGGGATTGTAGGGTTTAAGTTTCAAGGGTTTACGGTCACGAAGGTCGATATGGAGGGCACCCGCGTTGTCTCAAACCCGGAGGGCTAAGACGCAAGCGGGGCCTTGGGCTCCGCAAGCGTCGTGGCCCCATGCAAAGCAGAGCAAGTACAGTAAGTACAGCAGAGGCAAAGGCAGAAAGAAAATGGAAATGGGAATAAACCAAAACCCTGAGCAAGTGCGACAGCGGGAAACATGACCCGTTGGATAGAAGACTTTTGCAGCGGTCGCAAAGGTTTACCTACCATGGTAACCATTGCCACAAGATGGAGGAATGCCCAAGGCCTGCAGACCAAGCTGGTGCAGGAAGGTACCAGGTAATCAACTTCCACGATCTTCCATGCGCCAACCAAAAACCAAGGGGGCGAAGCAGTGCGGCCGGTGCCGAGGGAGCTATGCTCCAAGCACAGCAGGCTCCCACAGGGGCGACCCAGGGCGTGCTCCAAATGCAGAGGGAGCACCGTTGCTCCAGCACCGAGGGGAACATGCAACCAAGAGGAAAGACTCCCACTTGATAGCAGCTCGAGCTCAGCGCTTTTCACCTCCTTGGAACAATGTCCTGGTGCCGTGCCGTACGGGTATTAACATCCGCCGGCGAAGAAGAAAAACATCCAGTGGCACAGCTTTACAGGGAGGGCGGGCGGGTCTTGAGCCCCGGATCAAGGCATCACCCTCGCTTCTAAAGAACAGAAGCTCGAGCTCAGCGCTTTTCACCTCCTTGGAACAATGTCCTGGTGCCGTGCCGTACGGGTATTAACATCCGCCGGCGAAGAAGAAAAACATCCAGTGGCCCGAGAGCCCCGTGAAGACTTTCGCACCAGGTACAATTGCTCAAAGATGAGGCCAAAGGGAAAACCACACGTTCGGAGGGACGCCGGCCTTGGTCCACTTAGTGGCTTGCTTCAGGAGGTCAGCGAACGCAGCTGAAGCTGTAAGAACCTTGTCACGGCAGACAGGGTCGAGGTCAGCAACAAAAGTCGAAGCACTAACTTCCTGGAGATAAATTTCCATGATTTTGTGGCTTATCCATCGTCCTCTCCTCCTCACCAGCTCCGAGTCCTCCGTCTGTTGAAGAAGGTAGGTGGCCCCGCCTGGCCTCAGAGACCCAAGATCTAGAGGACGCTCTCGCCCACCAGACCTTGGCATCCCGAGCCTATCCAGCACAAGGTAGAGCCGACGTCGAAGGGTCTGAGCCGACATAGGCCAAATCCGTGAGGATGTTGGCTGGTGCTCGAAGGCCAAACTGCAGAGTTGAACAAGGTCGGCGGGTTCAAGCTTGGCGCTTTGGTGCCGTGCTGCTCGTCCGCGCGTCTTCGGTTCGTGAATCCGGACCAAAACATAGGACTGGCCCCAGAGAGCATCTGCAGGAAAAACCAGGTCGCGTCGGCAGGCCTTAACTGCTTCGCCAGCACGAAGAAGCGCTCCGAAGCAGAGCGCAAAGATGCCCGCTTCTTTCAGCCAGCCCCACAGCAAACAGGTACTAAGGATGGCAACCAGAACGGGTGCCGGCATGGCCGTATGATGAACATAAGGTTCTTCGGCAAGCCATGTGTGAGCGAGGTCCCAGGCTCCTTGGAGTTGTTTCCTCAAAGAAGGCCTCAAAGAAGTCAGAGCGTTTATGGTCTCAGCGTAATGCCAATAGGGTCGGCCTGAGGCGTAGAGGTCGTTGCCAAAGGCGATGACATAGTCGCAGAAAACGTCCTGATCAAAAGGCTTCTTTCGAAGGGCCTCGTCCAGGGAAGACCAGCAACTGAGAGGAGCCATTGCGAAAAGGCTGCGGCCAGGGGGGTCCTATTAGCTTTAGTCCTAGGCTGCACAGGACGACCGGAAGGCAGAAGTCCACGGGAGCGGCCACGCTGGCGAAGAAGGTCTGCAGTGTTCCGGGGTCCAAGAGAGCCAAAGGCCGGGCAGCAAGAAGCAAGGAGGAGGAAAAGAGGGAAAATCCAGAAGGTGCGCGGACCCTCACCGGGGAAACCGAGGGTGGAATCAAAGTCGAGCAGACGGCGGCGCTGCCGGTCGAGGAAAGGGCAGCCATAGCGAGAAGAGCTGGGAAAGTCCAAAAGACAGTGGAACCTTCTTTTACAGGTGGCTGCGGAGGGAGCACCGACAAGGAGCGAAAGGCGCACCCAGCCTGAAATTGGCCTGGTAAGTCTGCTGATCTTGGAAACATCCCGCGGGTTGACAAGGGCAGTAAGTGGGACACCAAAGGCCTCCCTGCAATCCTTATCCCGGGTCGGGTCGTCGGCGGTATTTAACCGAGTAGGAGCGAAATGTAAGGAAGGATACAGGCCTCCCGCACAAAGGATAGCAGCAGCACGCCGGAGCGAGGGGGCGAGGAGGCGAGCCGTGGACCTACCCTTTCTATGGGCTCCCAAGACGACGCTGGAATCAGTGAAGAGGCAGAACCTGATGTCCCCACCAAGGACAGCAAGGTCTTTGTAGAGCTGCAGAGTAGATTCCGACTCAAGCACATTTATGTGTTTCCGTTGACGCCAACGCCACACACGGCTGGTACGCCACCTCGACGTCTGGAGGACGTCGTTCACAAGAGCACTTTCAAGACCTTCGCTGGCTAACTCGGCGAGCTGAACACCAGCCCACAAGCAAGAGACCAAGGTCCGGGCAGCAGAAGGAGAAAGGTCAGGAAAGGGGGGCCTGCTGGGGCCACGCTTGCAGGAGTGAGTGGGCCTCCGGCCAAGGCTGGCAGAAGGGGTCCATACCGAAATCCAGGCAAAGTCGCCGGAAGCAGTTGAGCCAAAGGCGGCCCCGCGCAGAAGGCCAGCCCGAGCAGTTGGCAGGCTAAGACACTTAAGGTAGGAGGCGTGGCTCAGAAATCCAGACCTGGGCGGCGCAGCAACGACACAGGGCACCCCATAGGCAGCACAAGTCTTAAGCAGCAAGAGAGAGCGACGAATCCAGGGCCTAAGAGTGCGATCCCCGGGCCGACAGCCAGGGGAAGGTCCAAGCAGGAACCCAGCAAAGAATTGAGCGAAGGCGGCCTCGAGACACAAGGTAGACCAACAAGTCGAGAACCTGGGGGTCATCGACCGAGAGCTCGCTAGAGCTGGTGCCATGCAAGGGGGGCCCGACTCTAAGACCCAGGGCCTCCGCCACGCGAGTTGCGGCAGAGAGACAGCTTACCTCAAGAAAGTCAAAGTCGAGGCCAAGCGGGCGAGACCTGGTCGCAAGCTCCAGGGTGCCGGTGAAGCGAAAACCAGAGGCAGGTCCAGCGGCGGAGTGGGCACCAGGAGCTTCAGGGATCGGCCCAACAAGGAGGTCCTTAGGAGGGGGCCTCAAATCCTGGTCAGATCCCCCGTGAGAGAGCATGGTATAGTGGCCCTTCCGAGGGGCAGAGGACCAAAGGGCCTCGCACACACTGGCACCAACCTTAGCAGCAACAACAGCGCCTTTATGGAGGGAGGCGTCGGTGCAGTAAGCTTGTCTAGCAAAGGGCAGGGCAACGTTGGTTGCAACGACAGGCGACAGGGCCGCAAGGAGGGCAATCTCCTGAGCCTGGGCACGAGAGAGCGCAACAACGTCAGAGCCAGCCTGGCCAGACAGGTGACCTAAACCAAGCCTAAAAAGCAGGACGGAGGTCCAAGAACCAGCAAGGGCAGCGGCGAGCTCGCGCGAAATGTCATCAATGACTAGGGCTTCATAGCACGAGGTGTTCGGCACCGCGTGCTGTCCAAGGAGCCGGTCACAGTCGCGGAGAAGGCCCTGCTCGCGAAGGAGGCCTTGGTGGCCTGATGTTGCATACTCGACCCCTCCGTGGTCACCCTGGAACAGGGTTCCAAAAGCCGCGTAGAAACAGCAAGGCTCAGCAGCTCCAGAAGGAACGGGCCTAGGCTCAAGTGAGACGCCGGACCTCAGAGAGGCAAGAGCCTGGAGCCCCGCAAAATCATCAAGGCTAAGGGCTGGCGCGATGCAGTTTGTTGCTGCCCTAGCCTCCGTCACAGAGGCTTGATGATAAAAATCAGCCCGATCAGTAGAGGCTCCGATGAGCACACTGGAGAAACGCGGCACTGACACCAAGGTCAAGAGGCTTCCGGGAGGGAGCCAGCGGGAAGGCCCTAAGATTAGGTCCTCGTCTGTCGCCAATGAGTCTGTCGTGGGACTCATTTTTGTAAGAGGTCCCGGCACAATCCATTTTTGTAAGAGGTCCCGGCACAATCCTGAGGAGGCCTTTAGTGTCCCACAGCCTGATCAAGGGCATGATGGCCTCCTTGGTGTCACAGGAAGACCCAGGATACGGTAAGTCATTCTCCGGAATCCCTCTCAGCACCCGGGGTCCTTGAAGGGTAGGTAGAGCTCAGGCTCATACTGCAGATGCCGGCCCAGGTCCCAGGAACCAGAACCTTTAATAAGTATCCGCTCGGCGTCGGAGTCCCGGTAGGGCCTCAGCGAAGGCGGCCCGTGATCGTGGTGGTTGACGTGGCCCAAATGAGCAGAACCTGGGTACAAAGAGCCGTCCAGGCCGATCTGCGAGAGGTGGGCAGAAAGCTCGGTGAGCCGAGCAACAAGGTGAGTCCCACGGCGGCCGGCACAAAGAGGCACAGAGCCAGCACGGCCAGTAGAACGAGAACACGCTCTGATAAGAAGCTCCAGGCGGTCAAAGACAGCAGCCTGACACAAGGAGGGAGGCTTCTGCAGGCAATGGCTCGGGACGGGGCGGAAGTTGGCATGCAAGAAGTTAAGTGCAGCAACCGTCACATGAAGGACCCGGTCAAGCAAAAGCTGCCGGCGAGCATTGCCGTGCTCAGGCACATCCTTGTCGAAACACCCAGGGCGGGGGGCCGGCAAGGGAAAGAGAGCGGTAGAAGGGAGAGAGTCATCCCGAGAAAGGTGAAGAGTCCCAGCGAGGAACCGAGCAAAGGCGGTCCCCGTGGCCAAAAGCAGCCTAGGCAAGGCAGCAGCCCAGGACCAGAAGTCTGTGGTAGTAGAAAAAATAGGTTTGTCAGGGGCGGGAACACTTCGGTCCGGAGCCCCGGTACCAGCAGAGGCAGGGAAGGACCCACGCCGCTGGAAAGAAGAGTGCACAGAAGAGCGGCCCTTGCGAGTCAAATGCGCTGAGTTCCCGCAGGCACTGCGTGCAGTAAAGTACAGCCCGGCACCCTCAGTGGAAACACCACAAGCACAGAGTGAGAGTGGAGAGGGGCCAGGGCCAAGTGAATTAGGTTGGGTCGCAGTCAAGGTTGGCTGGCCTTCTTGGCCGCTGCCCAGGCCCGGGCTCTCTGCTGCTTCTTTGTCAAAGGAGGCTCGGGAGGCCCACCATCGTCTGCCACGGTAGGAGGCACAGGTGCGGAGGGCTTGGTCTTTGAGCCGGTCAGCTCCAGCCTCTTCGTCGACAGAGTGTCGAGCTCCTTCATGAAAGCCATAGTGCAGGCAACGAGCTTGGAATCCGCGAGAGGAGCAAAGGGCCGGAGGGCAGCGGTGGGCATGGTCTGGTGATTCGCAAAGAGGCTTGCAGGGGGGTCCTGCTGCAGAGTAAAGAGCCAGGTCAGCTCGTGCCGTCCCCGGTCGACGGCCACTTGCTCTAGCATGATCATGGCTTGCGAGACGAGGTCCGCAGCGGTCAGGGGGCAGTCGGCCGCAAGGAGGTCCGAGATTTGGGCCAGCTGCCATTGGAGCAGCCCAACGAGCTGCTGGCCTTGATAGCCGCCGAACCTCTCTAGGTACCTTGTCATCAGGCCTTCCTGAAGCAGGGCTGCCTCGGCCGTGGCCGGAGCGATCCTCCTCACAGCAGCGCTTCTCATCCTGGCGGCAAAGTGACCCTCCTGAGTGCGAGCTCGGCTTGCATGCGCTGGCGGGAGCTGGTGCCACGAGTCGAGAGCGAAGAGGCCTGAGATCCAAACTCGACGAGGGGGTCGGAGTTCTGACCGATCTGAGACACGAGCTGAGCTAAAGCCCGGCTCTGCAGTAGCATGGCCTCCGCGACCGGACCATGGCCGGCGGCCGTGTCGTCGAGCTCCAGGCCTTCCAAGGTTGGTGGGCCGTCGTCCGCAGCAAGGACAGGAAGGGCAGAGGCAGCCTTTGCACGAGGAGGCCGACCCAACAAGGAAGCCAGAGCCTTTGCTTGAGAGCCTGGGGGCGGAGCCTTGCCTGCAATGGGGGCCGACAGAAGTGCAGAAGTGGCGGCCTTTGGTTGCGGGGGCTGGGGCCCTGGGCCCAGGCCGGCAGCCGAGCTCGTGGAGGTGATCTGTGCCAACTGTGCCGAGATTCCTGCGAGGGCCTTTGCGAAAGACTCCTGCTGGGCCGCCAGATGGGCAACCGTCGGCTTCTTTGCTCGCATGGGGGCCTTCACAGCCCGAGCCGGTGGCGGTCTGGTAACCGCTTCGTAGGCCTCCCAAGTTTTCGGCTACCCAAGCCCTGCTTTTCCTGACAACCTCCGAGGCCAAAGGGAAAGTGTCGTGCTTGTCCGGGAGGAAAGGCCTGGCGCCCGAGTCGGTGAGGTCTGCCTGAGAAATTGCATCCGAAACCCTCAAGGCGAGGTCCACAACCACGCAAGGCACAGCTGCTTGGTCGTCTGCCCTTGCCCACTCTCCCGCATCTGTGAGAACGACGGGGGGAACAAGGAGCTCCACGGAAGGCCCCAGGAGGGCGTCGTCTTCTGCAGTCTGCGCCGCAAGCAGGTCTCCTTCCCGGAAGAAGCCGCTGGGCACGCACAACAGAAAGCCGTTCGGGCGGCGCATCACAGCATAAGCCAGGCAAGTTTCCGGCTCCTGATCGATGTCGAGGTCCTGAAGCAGGGGCCAGGAGAACTCGAGGAGCTCCACAGAACCTTCCTCGGCGCAAACAAAAGGAGGCTGGTCGGTCATCGCAGGCCAGGGTAAGGCAGGCCAGTGGCAGCAAAATAAGCGCGAGCTTCCTGCTCCGAGGCGAAGCCGTGGGTAATAGAGTCCCCGTCTTCCAGGCGCCCAACTTGGGCCCGGAAGGCTGCAAAGGTGGAGTGTACGGCAGGCACCTGCCCAGGGAGTCCTCGCGCAATGCAGTAGAAGCGGTTCCGCAGAGGAGGGCTTAGGGCCGGGGTGGAGTTAGGGTAGTTCAGCCGACCCTCTAAAACCTCTCTAGCCCAACAACCAGCTCTCCAGGCGCGCGAAATGCGGGCCCGGCCGTCACCTGACAGATTGCGCCCAGTGTCCAAGAGGTGCAGGGGCGGTTCTGCCCAAAATTCCGGGAGCACAGGGGCTCGGGACCAGCACGGGGCCTGGAGGCCTGCGATGGGTCAGACGGTTCCCGGTCTGGACGGTGTGCGGCAGGCTCGGGCGGGGCAGGAGCACACGAGCCAATGATAACACGGGGCCTGGCAACCCTGGAGTGAGCCGCTCTCGAAGAGCAAGGGGCCGGCGGCCCAGCAAGGGGTTCAGACGCGCTACTCCTGTTCAAACCTTCACCTAAAGGGGTCGAGGCACTATTAGGGTCCCGAAAGCTTAGGGTAAGGGTAAGGGCCGATGGCCCGGCAGCAGCAGGCGGCTCTTCGGAAGCAGCCTCCGGCTCAGAAGAAGACCGGACAAGCACGAAGGATCCTTCGGACCCGACGGGGGAATTAGGGGCGGCCGGCTGGCCACTAGGGAACCCTAAAGGATCAGAGGTACTAACCCTAAGGTTGAGACGACCAAGCCGGAGAGCAAGATCAATCTCGTCGCCCATGCAAGTACCCCTGAAGCCGGCGCCTCAGGAGGGGCTCAGCAGGAGCCGCAGGCACGTCCGGACCAGAAGCCGGGGCTCGCACCACGAAAGTAATGAGAAGCAAGAGCCCTCCGACTGAGGCACAGAGAAATCCAAAGAGGAAGGCAGCCAGAACCACCCCTAGATCAGAACCCCTACAATGTGAAGGGCAGCCGAGACCGAACCAGTTCGAAGACGCCCCCTGCGAAAGCAGCCTAACGACCTGAAGAACTGGATCCAACATTCTTGAGCCCCGGATCAAGGCATCACCCTCGCTTCTAAAGAACAATGACAAGCACTACGTGTAGGACCCGGGGAGAGTGCGGCAATGCTTTCATGGATGGACGGTAGACGATGCAAGGAGGGTGCACTCCAAGAGATAAACCCCTGGGAAGAAGTGTCAAATTTCAAGACAAGTTCGCACATCGACGCGTTGAGTGTTCACAGGCTTTGCGCTTCTGGTGCATGCCGGGGTTCATGCAGGATTGCAGTCAAACATGTTCAGGTCATGGCTGCCGAAGACTCCAGCTGGCAGTGCTTCGCACCACGGTTTTTGAACTCTTCAGGAAAGTGTCCACGAAGACCGCAATGACTGGAAGTTTGGGGTGTTTTCAACACTGCCAACTTTCACTCGAAGTTGATGCTTCGGTGTGCTGAGTGCTCCCGGCCAACTACAGTATGGCCAACAAAGGGAAGCTCTGCAATTTTGACTGCAGCCAATGAAGCTTGAGCCCAAATGGCTACGGAACAACATATAATGTAGAATACACCATATGTAAAAAAATGATACCACGTCCCCGGCGGCCTGCGCATGGAGCGATCTGCCACTCCTGAGGCTTGGATTCAGGCCCCGGGGGTCTGAATCCAAGAGTTTCGGATTCAGGGGGACTGTGGGGTTTTAGGTACTGTAGGGACTTGAACAAGATTTGAGGGTAAGGATTTGGGGGACTCTGGGGTTTTAGGGACTTTAAGGTTTCAGGGTTAGGATTTAGGGTAGGCAAAGTTTTTAAGGACTTTAGGAATTAGGGGGTTGCAGCCTCCTGTGGGCCTATGGCTGTTTAGGTAGCAGTGCTAGCAGTAGCAGTGATGCAATGGAGAAAAAGAGGAAGAAACAGCGGCAGAAACAGGTGCTGCGGCGATGGTGGCGGTCGTGGTGATGCAGGTGGTGATGCTGGTTGTAGGAGTCCTCGTTTTCGTTCAGTAGTGAACTGCTACCGGGCAGCACTTCGAATGCTAGTCCAATGATGCCGCCATCACCGACCCAACTAAATACCGCTACGACAACCGGACTCCCACGACCAGCACAACCACCACAAGCAACGCAAGCACCACCGCTACCACCACGACCACGACCAAAACCGCGGCCACGACCACGACACCAACCACAACCACGACTACGATACTACGACCACAAGGACGACCAAGACCACGACCACCACCACCACCACCAGCACCACCACCACCACCACCACCACCACTGCGACGACGGCCACCAACCGCCACCGTCACCACGACCACCGGCACCACCGCCAGAACCACCACCACCACCACTACCACCACTACCACCACAACCACAACCTCCACCCGCACGACCACGACGATGACGGCGATGCTGATGTCATGATGTAGCACGATGAACGCAAGCGCCAGTCTTTTGCGCAGCCTGGAGTTTGGCGTTGGACGCCGGCACACCTGCCGGCACTCCAATGATGTTAGTTTTCAGGGATGAAACCTAAATAAACCAAGCATCATACAGGATTGCTTGTACGCTCAGCCTCAATCTCTGCACAACATATGATTTGTCCTCGGCTGGGGCTGCAATTTCAGCGGTCAGGCTTACGATTTACGAGTCCATTGGTTTCAAGTGTTCCGCTGAAAGGATTTGGACCTGGCAAAACGTACCCAATACCCAGAGCTCAAGCCGGGCCTGCACCATCTCTCATGCGGGAATGCAACTCGTCCATCTCAGCACTGAGCATGTCGAGCCTTCCAATTTAGGGCTTAGGGTGTATTCCACCTCAATCTGCAACCGTGGCGATGACGATAAGCAACAATAACGGCTGTGGCTTTTGCCTAAGTTCCTCCTCATCCTCCCGGTACTCGCAGCACGGCTGCTGCTACTACTACAACTGCGGCTGCGGCTGCTGCTGCTGCTACTACTAATACTGCTACTGCTACTGCTATAGCTACTGCTGCTGCTACTGCTACTGCTACTGCTACTGCTACTGCTACTGCTACTGCTGCTGCTGCTACTGGTACTGCTATGGCGACGACCACGGCTACGACAACATCTACGACGACCGAGGACGACACGACGACAACCACCACAGTCACGACGATGACGACTCCAACGACAACGACTACAGCATGACTACGAAATACTGCAGTGGCCGTGAGAAGCGAGAAGAGTCGAATTCCATTCTCATAACTCATAACACCAATGTTGAAATTATCCTACTGAGCAAATGAAGCATGACGACAACCCTGACAAACTAAATCAGTCACTACAAGAGCCTCCCACGTGCCATGGCCAGAGGAGACACCTTCGAGCTGGGGGAAGCCACCTGGCTCAGAGCGAGTTTACATATGCTCAGGTTGAAGGTCTGGCGTTTTGGGTTTGGTTGCTTGTTGCTGGATTAAAGTTTGGGTTTGGGAGTGGAATTTAAGACTCTTGTGGTAGGATGTGGTGGGATTTTGTCTTAGGGATGCTTGGGAGTTTCGCTGCGGAGCTTAGCCGCGGTTCGCATTCGCGATTTGAGGGTTCGCAGCTTCAGGGTCTTCGGCTGGGGCATCTATGACCAGGATCCTATTCCTTTGCGACCCAAATCTGAAAACTTTTTTATGGAACAACATCTCAGGAAAGGCTTGGGGTGCTGCTTAGGATGCCAAAAGGCAGGCTGCACATATTCAGCATGAATATCATAAGGAACCCTAGGGAAGAAGAAAAGTGCTAACTACTCAGGATTCTAGACTCGGTTTCAAAACTTGGGAACATCCTAAACCCTAAGCCGAAGCGGAGCCTGAATATAGCTTTTCATTCCCTATACATGCAGCTATCGCACCCCGAAACCAATGTCGATTTGAATGGGTTTGCCCGTAGACGTCTCTACACAAACCCTACCAAATCAGACCTTTCGGTTCAGTAGCTGCAGCTCGTCGACGTCGGCCCGCAGTCGCGCAACAGCCTGCCACAACATCGAAGTGGGTGTGGGTTTGCTGTTATGTAGATATAGAGACTTGAGAAAGTAGAATGGGCATATGTTCGTCAGCATGGGGCGACACTTGTCGTTCCTCCAGTAAACTACTGGAGGGTGGCCAAGGAACTTTGCATTCAGAGCAGTCTGCACATGCCTCGAAGGAAGACGCACTACTGCTCCTCCGGTTCCCGAACGTGAACATATCCGCAAGCACATCAGGAGATACTTCATGTTCAGCATAGGTTGGGCCTCCTCTTGGCAGCAGACTTTCGATGCCAACGCCTCCAAGTCGCGAGCCTTTTTGACGTCGGTCGTTTCTGAAACCAAGAGAAGCCTAAATGGGGTGGTGGGACAACAAAAATCGGATTCGGATGAAAAAGGACCTGTGAGTCAGGTGCCCCGGGCTTTGAGGCTGTTCGGGGTCGAGGACCGTGGAGCTTCTGGATATGAGCCTCTTGTAGGGTTTAGGGTCTAGGGTTTGTGCTGCAGGCTTTGGGCTTCCTGGAATCAACACAAGCGCGACTCTGATAAAATGACGAAAATCATATCGGCTGGCGTCAGTGCCAGCTCTCTGTGCTGAATCGCCAAGAACTGTCTCACTTGCATCGTTCGGGTATCCAGTGCAAAGAAGCAGGGCTTCAGTGAAGTTCGGCCAACCAGCGCTGGTGTTTCGCGGAAGCTGTCTCTGGCTGCGCCACTGGACAATCACCCAAGTGGCGCTCGTAAGGTTCTGTGTAGCAAACTTAAGGTACAATGGACCTTGATACGTCAAGATGGTATATTCCGACTTCAATCACACTTTAGTACACAACATTCACTATACGATACTCGCAGACCACTCACTCAACACATGAAGCAGGAGAACTGCGGAGTCCTCCAGGGTGGGATTCAGCTGCAAGTTGCTCACCTTGCGGTGCGGCTCGAACTTGTGCTCCCGTTTAGGGCCCTTCTTATCGCATGTAGAGTCATCATTTCACTTTCCTGCAACTGCACGCCGACACCAGCATCCCAGCAGCGAGCAACACATAACAGAGCTGACCACACTCAACTGTTCAGCTCGACTGGCAGTAAGAGTCTCATTCCGGTAACAGTCGGTAGAGGGAGCTCATGATCCTCGCAACCCACTCCATTTAGTGTCGACAACGTGCAAGGCGACTGTGTCCTGTGTCAGCCCATGGCGATGCATCACCGGCTGTGGAATCGGCCCTCTTAACCACCGGTTCACCCCGAAGGTGGTTAAGAAGGGTGTCTCANATGGCGATGCATCACCGGCTGTGGAATCGGCCCTCTTAACCACCGGTTCACCCCGAAGGTGGTTAAGAAGGGTGTCTCAGCAGCTGAAAGTGTCGGAGCGCCATAGAGTCATCATTTCAGTTTCCTGCAACTGCACGCCGACACGAGCATCCCAGCAGCAAGCAACGCGAAACACAGATGACGCGACACTCATCTGTTCAGCTCGACTGGCAGTAACAGTCTCATTCCGGTAACAGTCGGTAGAGGGAGCTCATGCTCCTCGCAACCCACTTCAAGTCATGTCGACAACATGCAAGGCTACTGTGTCCTGTGTCAGCCCTTGGCGATGCATCACCGGCTGTGGAATCGGCCCTCTTAACCACCCCCGAAGGTGGTTAAGAAGGGTGTCTCAGCAGCTGAAAGTGTCGGAGCGCCATAGAGTCATCATTCAGTTTCCTGCAACTGCACGCCGACACGAGTATCCCAGCAGCAAGCAGCGCGAAACACAGATGCCACAAAACTCATCTGTTCAGCTCGACTGGCAGTAACAGTCTCATTCCGGTAACAGTCGGTAGAGGGAGCTCATGATCCTCGCAACCCACCTCATTTCGTGTCGACAACGTGCAAGGCGACTGTGTCCTGTGTCAGCCCTTGGCGATGCATCACCGGCTGTGGAATCGGCCCTCTTAACCACCGGTTCACCCCGAAGGTGGTTAAGAAGGGTGTCTCAGCAGCTGAAAGTGTCGGAGCGCCATAAAGTCATCATTTCACCTTCTTGCAACTGCACACCGACACCAGCATCCCAGCAGCGAGCAACACAAAACAGAGCTGACCACACTCAACTGTTCAGCTCGACTGGCAGTAACAGCCTCATGCCAGTAACAGTCGGTAGAGGGAGCTCATGATCCTCGCAACCCACTTCATGTCATGTCGACAACGTGCAAGGCGACTGTGTCCTGTGTCAGCCCACGGCGATGCATCACCGGCTGTGGAATCGGCCCTCTTAACCACCGGTTCACCCCGAAGGTGGTTAAGAAGGGTGTCTCAGCAGCTGAAAGTGTCGGAGCGCCATAGAGTCATCATTTCAC